>LOJH01036927.1:0-15390 GCA_001685095.1 Ellobius talpinus | reverse complement strand
AGCCGGGCGGGATAAAAAGCAGGCCAGCCCGCTTGCTCCCCTTATCACTACAATGTGACTTCATTTCTTTAATACTTTCTTGGGGATTTAAAGAAGAAATAAGGTAAATTGTGTTAGATTTGCTACTTTATACTACATATGAAAGACATTGCATGGTATGCTAATTTTGCCCAAACTAAAAATGCTTAGGTGTCTTAGACGGCATCACTTATGATTAAATCACATAAATTAGTGCCATACTCAGGCTAATGGAAGAAACCCAAAACACAATTTTACTTCAAAATTAGATTGATAATTCAGCTGGAATCTTCATTGGACACAACGCTGATGTATTTTCATGTCCTCCTTACTCTATAAACATAACCAAATAGCATGCTTTAGAAGTATCAAATCTACTGAATTTCCTTTGGTGTATATTTTAAGTGAAATCTTCTGAGAATTTGTCAACTTCCCTTTTCTTCTGTGCATCAAAACCTTGCCTGTGTTATTTAGCCTCTTAGGGAACAGAGAAGATCCTATCTCCCTGGCAGGCTTGGGTTTATTGTACACAGTATCTCTTTGTGTTTCTGACACTCCCCTTGCCTTGATCTGTCTAGCTTGATCCTATTATTGTCACAGAACAGTGGCCTGCCATTTGGACTTACTTTATCGAGAGAAACGCAAGTTTCTAGGATAGATAACCTTTAATAAGAAAGTATAAACACACGTTTTCTATCAAACCCTTCTTTGGAATAACTACCCCAGTGTGGAAATGACTGAAATCCAACAATATCAGGCCAAAGTAAAATAACTGTCAAAGGTTAGGTCAGTAAAAGAAAGTTTAATAACAGCATATCAAATATTTACCAAAGCTATTTGCAAAGTTAAATCATTCATGAAAACGTATTAAACACTTTAAGATGGGCTTTCATGTGACAAATGAGGACCACTTAGCACAGTATTCGGTAATAATAAAACTAATTTTTATAAGCCTATGCTGTGTCCCTCGAGTATGATTTTTATATATCATGACTATCTGGAGGCAAAATACGTATGAGTTTAGTTACATTCTTAGCTCAGAGGACTTGTGCTACTTGTCTGAAACAGGGAGTTGGTGAGGCTCCTGGAAGCCAAGCAGGTGTGGAGGTTAAGCAGGGGCCAGTGAGGGGCTACAACCACCAGCGAGGCTCCCTATGGTCAATGGTCAATGCCTGACTCACCCCACATACTTGGTTGACTCCACTCTGTCCCATGGTGACAGAGGCAGGATAGTTCGTGTGCTTTCCCTGAGAGGAAATCACCTTCAGCTCACCTTGAAAACCTGTAGAAAAGTGATCTTCGGCTCTGGAGTGGAGCCTGCTCCAGTGTGGCACAAATCTAATTTAGAATATTCTTTTTCTTGTAGGGTGAACTCTGTTGTTCTCTATGAAGCTTGTGTTCTTGGTTCTGACTCTTCTCTGGATCTAAATGGATATTTAGTCTTTGTTTCTTGTAGAAGAACCTCATTTATTTGTAGACCGGTTATCATTTTAAAAATGTTTGCTTTTCTGATAAATTATTCTGTGTGATTAAATTGTGCCCCCTCAGAATGTGTCTTCTAGGAGCTTGACCTCCATGCTCAGTCTTGGCACATGTTTGTATGTCTATGAGATGCATTCCTGGTGCCTCTGAGCCTTCAAATTCCTACACAAGCTTCTCATTTCAAGTTACTGAGTGTGCTTATTTCGTTGACCCTCTATCCTGAGTGTTTCAGACAAAGCAGTGAGTTGGAGGTAGTTTTGTCCTCAATGAGTCAACAGTGGAGGAGCTGGTTGCATTTCTTGCCACATTACAACTCCATGAGGCAGTAATCCCAGTCCCCCCCAGGAAACACACAAATATATCTACAAAAACCTTGTTTTCCTAAACATCTCCACCCAGGGACACACAACAGCTCTATCTTTTACACTAGTTTCCTATTCTGAACACACTGAAAATAATTTTAGAGTTTCCAATACTACTTTTAAGGATACTCATTTGCACTCAGATCATTGTATTTAAGCCAAAATAATTCCTTTATAGTCACATGCTGAAAAAAATCTCCTCAAGGGAGATTCATTTGTCTAACTCTGATAAAAAAGGAATAGAAAAAACCCACCATGTATACAGAAATAGACAATCCTTTTAGAAGCCTAAGTGTAAGGACCCAATCAGCAATGGAAATGGAATGTATGGACTCCATCCAGAATTAGTGATGCAAGGCTGTACATGTGCACATGTGTTTTCAGAAAGATATCCTGGACTCTCACAAACATCTGCTCTGGACCAAACCCTCATGTGGGATTCCCCTCTGGATGCTGTGAATACGATTAGTTAATTAATTTAAAAAAAAACTGCTTTGGACCTATATATAGCAGGGCATAACTTAGGTAGGTGGGGCAAACTAAACTGAATGCTGGGAGAAAGGAGGCAGAGTCAGAGAGAAACCATGTAATCCTGCTGGAGACAGATGCCAGAACTTTGCTGGTAAGCCACAACCTCGTGGTGATGCACAGATTAATGAAGATGGGTTAAATTAATATATAAGAGTTCGCCAATAAGAAGCTAGAGCTAATGGAACAAGCAGTGATTTAATTAATACAGTTTCTGTGCGATTATTTCGATGCTAAGCGGCCAGGAACCAATAGGCAGCTCTCTCCTCCTACAAAACCCAAATTGTCATTACATTAGAATTGACCTCAAATCTACCTACTTAGAAGTCAGAGTTCCAATGTCTTTTGTTATGCAAATCTATTTAAAATTGATAGCTCTGGGTGTGGTATTATCAGTTCCTCAGGAGGGATATACAACCTCTGTGCTTCATCTTTCTCTAAAATGTAACTTTGAATGATTTTCTTATTTTAAAAATAAATATATTTATTATATACCTACATGGCAGTTTCCCCTCCCATTCTCTCTCCCCCCTCTATTCCTCCTTTTGTTCCTGTTTAGAAAAGGGCAGGCCTCCCATTGAGATCAACAAAACATGCATTTGAAGTTACAGTAAGACTAAGTACCTCCCCATGTATTAAGGCTGGGCAAGGTAAGCCAGCATAAGGACTAGATTCCTAAAACTCAGTCAAAGAGCTAAAAACAGCCCTACTCTTAATGTTAGGAGTGTTGCAAGATGGCCAAGATACACAGTTGTAATATATATGTATAGGGCCTAGATCAGTCTCGTGTAAGCTCCCTGGTTGTCAGTTCAGACTCTGTGAGGTTAGTTGATTCTGTGGACTTTCTTATAATGCTCTTGACCCTTCTGGCTCCTCTAATCCTTCCTTCTTCTCTTCAGTAGGATTACTAAGCTCAGCCTAGTGTTTGGCTGTGTGTCTCTCATCTGTTTCCATTTGTAACTGAATGAAGAGCCTGTCTGATGATGATTGGGGAGGCACTAATCATATTTGTCTTTCTGGATCAGGTTTACCTCATTCAGGATGATATTTTCTAGGTTCATCCATTTGCCTTCAAATTTCATGATGCTATTGCTTTTAACAGTTGAGTTACACCCCACACATATCTAGACAGAGAATTCTCAACAGAAGAATCAAAAATGACCAGGAAACACTTAAATATCCAACATCTATAGTCATCAGGGAAATGCAAATCAAAATTACTCTGAGATTTCATCTTACAGTTGTCAGATGGCTTAGATCAAAAACCTAAGAGACAGTTCTAATCCAAGAGGATGTAGAACAAGGGAAACACTCCTCCATTGCTGGTGTGCATGTGAACTTGTACAGCCCTTTCATAAATCAATATTGTGGTTTATATAAAAATTGGGAATTTATCTACCCCAAGATCCAGCTATACCACTCTTGGGCATATACCCAAAGGATGCCCAATCATACCACAAGGAAACTTGCTCAACTATGTTCATAGCAGCATTATTTGTAATAGCCAGAACCTGGAGACAATCAAATGTCTCTCATCTGAAGAATGGATAAAGAAAATGTGGTGCATTTGAATAATTTTCTAATATTGACTTGTAAACCACATTCCATTGTGAGATTTAGTTTGCTTCTGGAACTGCATCATGTCTCAACTACAGAAGCCAAAATAATATCTCATGACCTCATATTTAACAAATCCATTTGCAGTATTCTGCAGGCATCCATCTGCAAGTGTTAACAAATACTTGATCCACAATTAGCAGGTGTAGGGTCACCACACACCATTCTACAGCAGGCTCTTCATGATGACATCTGGCCATAAGTGAACTACACAAAGCATAGAGGATGAGCATGGGCTCTTCAGTGTCCCCCAATTGAGTCGTGGGTCTGGCAAAGAGAAGATTAACAGATCCCAAGAATGCAGAATGCATTCCAAGACAAGCCTTTACTACTAGGGGCAGAGGAGCTCCGTCTCTGATGTGACCTTTGGAAGTCAGCTGAAAAGAGCATCCTGAATGTTTTGAGTAATTGATCATGATGACTATTGAAACCGGGTTCTCAATTTCCATGACAAATTTAGTACTTCTATATAACTATGCTATAAAACCAAGCTCTGTGAAATGCAAGGGAGAATGTGACTATCAACTTTAGAAATATTATACCTGATGGAAAAATTACGACTGCTACTTGGCTTGATGAACAGAGGTTGTGATAGGGTCAGGAGATCAGAATTTAAATTCTGGTTTACATATCCAAGTCTAGAGCAGAGAGAAAGGCGTCTAAATCTAAGGAGTGAGGCCAGGAACACTACTCAGAAGATCTTAAGTAAAACAGTATTTTGTTTAAAATTTTGTTCAAGGTAGCATTAGCTTGGAGTAATGTGTCTTGAGAGTTTATTTGACAAAAATCTTACAGAAACTTTTTAATTTCATTGACTAAGATTGTGGCTCTCAAACCAGACTGCCCAGATGAAATGTGTTATGTTCACTATTGTGGCCACCAGAACAATTCTTTTGCGTTATCTTAGTGGCACCTGTAATGTAAGATCAGCCTGAAAGAAATGAGCATCTGCTCCGTGCTCAGGGAGATGCTGGGTGGGCTCAGACACAAATGAACTTTAGCTGTTTTCATTATGATTAAGAACATTTAGGAGGTCACAGTGGGTTATAACTAAACCATTGGGCTATTTTCAATACTTTGCTTCATTTATTTATTTTTTGCTGAGTTTTTAAATTCAGTTTTTATTTATCTCTTATTTATTTATACATCTTTAACCTTCATGGTAGGTATAAACATTTCAGCTCATTTTTTCAGCTGGGGTTAGCCCATCAATCCACCTAGATAGAAGGACGCGGGGGTGCGTCTTCTGGAAATTTTGCAGGGCTCAGACCACCACACACAGGTTCACATTGGTGATCTGCTGTCACTTGCTCTTCTTTCTCAAAGGAGGGCAATGGATTCTCACTTGACAGGAGAAATAGGCTTTCCTCTCTTTCTTGGAGGATGAGCACTCAACCAGGGTGTTCCCAGGGCAGAGGTGAAGCTGCCCTGAGTCTTTACTCTCCGGCACCTCCCTCCTGCTTGCTACTCTGTTCAACTCTTTGGTTGCATTCTTAGTCTGGTAACCTTTTAGTGCTCCATGACGGACTTTAAAGTCTATTTAACTACTCTCACTGAATTTATTTTTCATTTTTAGTTTTAAAGGGAAATTTGTTCCCTATTTTCAGTTTATTTCTTTGTAGTAAATTTTTCACAATGCCCTTGGGTCAGTCGATAAACACGCTCGATATTTTCACAGAAAGTGGCTACAACAATCACATATGTGTACTGACCTCACATGTTAACACATGCTTATCTGGCACTCGACTCTGAAGTCTGTTATATATCCACTGAGCTTAGTGCTAAGTTGAAGAATGCGGGAACCATGTGTTGGAAACAAATGTATAGAAAGGGTTTACTTGAGGGAGCCTGGCACACAGGACCCTTCCCAGTGTGGTATTTAGTGTTCAACACTTTGACAATATGGCTGCCCAAACAAGACCTGAACCAGTATGCTACCAATAGACATGACATTATCTTTTCTCACCAAATACAATACAAGCATCTTGGGAATGGTTTATTTTGAATTCTCTGTGGTCCTACCTATGATGTAACATTCTTAATTTACTGAAGCAGAGGTGAATAGAGGAAGCTTCGCAGTTCCTGTTTACATGTGCAGCTGTGGTCTGAAGGGAAAGGCAGGCCTAGTCCACTCAGTCAACACAGATGAACACTGAGTTTCAAAGTCTTGACAAAATTACATGTTTGAGCCCAGTAACAGGGTCACACCCATCCTACCACCTGATTTACATGAGTGTGAATGTCTGGAATGCCAGGCCCAAAAGCCCCTGAAAGGAATCTTCCCTCCTGTTTTGAGCCACACTGAGGGAGCAGTACAAAAAGCTTGGATTCAGCACCAAGCTAGCACCACAGGGGGCTCTGTACCAGGAGCAAAGCCTCTTCTTGCTTCCTAACTCTTATGTGTTTGAACTTGGGTTGCAGGTTAAAATAAAATTAGTAAAAGAAAACTAATGTTTCCTACTGGGAAAACAGCTCAGACACAATAAATACATCCCACGATGCCGTTCGACCCAGATTTGAGGGCGGTGTGTAGAATGGGCAAGAAGGGTTCTAGTTCTCTGGAGTCTCAGCACCGAGGCTAACAGCTGGCTCATTTAGGGCCGAGTTCTCCTATTCATAAAAGAAGAAAGCATTGCTTACAACAAATCACTTTCTTTTGGTGAGAATTAAAATAGGTTAATGTGTGTGAAAATGCTTCTTCAGGTCTAAATTTTAATGATTCTTATTTTCCCACTTGAGCTAAGTGTCCCAAGCCACCAAGAATGTCTCTTGTACACAGCATAAATCATTACAGGCAGGAAGATTTGTAATGACAAAAATTTTCAGGCCTCAAAAGTTTTGTTTTTTAATTATGAAAATACGGGTAATAGATGTACTATAAGTCTTCTCTCAAATAAATACTGCTGGCATCTGATCAGAGAAGTGGCCTTGGGCTTCCACTCCTATTTTCTCTAAGCCTAAGGCACCAGTGAGCTATGGGCAGCAGTGGCAGCACCAGGAGGAAATTGCTGGCAGGCAGGGACAAGAGCAAGATGGCTGAGTCAGCTCAGGGCAAGCAGGAATCCTCCTCTACCCCCCAGCAGGACTCTGCTAGCTGCCTGCTGGTGACACTCTGTCTCCCCTGCCCTTCTAGATGTCTAACAACGTAGACCAAAGCGTAGGAAGCTTGACTTTCTCAGACCACCCTTTCAGTCATGAGAGAGAAAGCAGACTGGAGAAAGTCCTCCAGAAAGGAGGGTTTTCTCGGCAAGTGACTCTTGGCGATGAAGAACACCTTGACTGGAAGAAGCCCAATGAGCCAAGAAGAAGGGCGTTTGCATCTGCACCTCCCCTTCAATGACGCAGGAGAAGCTCCAAGCTTGTTCTCTCTGTCTGCACACAGTTCCTGCTCCTGCATGTGGTTTGTGCTGTGTGGTTGCGTCGACTCTCAGCCCTTCATTCCCTTCACCTGTGAGGTGGAGATGGCAGTTTTGAGTGAAGGGTGCACTAGAGAGATATTCAGGAAGGTAATGCATCTTGTGATGCTCTGGCACGCCGTGAGCCTCCCTGGTCCTGTTGGTGACACCCACACATGCTTCCAGGGAAGCCTTTGTCATCTCTCCCCATCCTGCTGCTCCCTCTCCCATCCCCAAGATGCATTGCTGATGGTTCCTGCTTACTATAAACTTGTAACCTTCCATCATGTGGTGGTCTCATCCTTACCATACACCTTTCAATGATTAACAACCGACTTCAATATCATCTTTTAAATCCAATTCACGGCACTGTCAAATGATTATGTTCTATAATTAAATTAATGGTATTGAACTTTCGTTTTTGCTGCATGGCTGCCTTTATTTGGTGTCTGCTCTTTAATTGAGTGAGTGAAGTACTGGGTACTGGTGTGAAGTCACCGTATTTATTTTACAGCTGCAGGGGAACAAGCCTTTACCATAGTTTTAAAAGGTACCTATAAACAGGGTTTCCCCCCCACGATCTTATTGGGGAGTTCAGATTTGCTATTCATTAATTTAGGGTAAGACAATTTAACATATTTTAAAGTAAAAGCCTGTTTCACAGATTGCGTGTCTCACCCTTCCCTACGGCTGAACCACATTGACGTGGATGTTCCGTGATGTCCTCGGACACCCGTGGCGAGTCGCAGAGCCAAGGAGGCCTATACATGCAGCCTTTTGTCCTGTGACACTAACATCTTGTGATTCAGAGACCAGAGATGTGAAGGAAGAGGGATTATCAACAAGAAATCAGCGTTTGCCTCATCAAACGTAACCGAAAATGCTAATGTGATTTCCTGACAATAGGAAAGTGGATTATAACTTTATCTATTCAAGTCAACTTGAAAATCATCCCCACGACTTCTGTTTTGACATGGACAGGGTCAGGTGCTCCCAGACCCTTGTCACAGAGGGCAAACATGGGCAGGATAGTTGATTTATGAAGCTCAGTAATGAAATTATGCACACACCTCTAAAACAGTTTATGCTAACAAGTGAGGAGTATGTATGCGTTATTATATTTCCAGCATAAAGAAAGACAAAGAACTGGTTATTTATATCCAGCTGGAAATAATGAGGAGATAACGGGAGCTTTAAGCCAGATGGTTTTTGTATATGCCCCTGAAACACCGTGGGGCTGTGACATGGGCAAAATGAACCCTCACAGTGAAGGTTTTCCCCTTTAGTGTATCACTCTGAGACTCAGCATGAATTTCATTTGTCAATTACATGGTGTGGCAAGAATGTGATTTATTCCATAATGAAATGAGTATAATGCAGGAAGGAGGGAAGGGCTTATTCAAACGTGTTAAATGCCACACATGAACACCTTTGGAGTGACTGAGAATCAACACGTTTAATAACAGCCCTCACTCACTGGCTGTCAGTCTGCCCACAGCAAGTCCACATCAAAGTCAAGGTGAGCACACACTGTGCCTGCATGGCAGGTCTTTCCCCTCTGAACCACCTGCCAGGCATGAGCCTCTTTGGACTTATTACTTCCCTGGATCACTGGAGAGCTACTTCCCAAGTGCTAGGCACAGTGCTGAGGGTGCAGGTACAACAGGGAAATAAGGAAGGAGATTATTCAGGCAAAGGAGAATTTAGCCCAGGGCACAGGTCTAGAGCATGTGGGAAGCAAGGTGAGGGACAGGGAGGGGCGTGGAGCAAAGGGCCAATCCAGTCAGGGATTCCTGTGTCTCTCATGGGAAACTATCTCAAAAGCTAACAGGGGTAGGAGCAGGCCCCAAAAAAGTAAGTGGTAAATAACACTCTGCAAAACGCGTTGAAGGGGTTGGAAATCAAGCCAAGTCCAATTTTAGTTTCTGCTGAAATCCCTGCCTGCTAGGCTTTTGTTTCGCTTTACTCTGACTACTTTTGAAACAGGGTTCCATGCATTCCAGTGTGGCCTTAAACTTGTGGTGTAGCCAAAGATGAACCTGAACCCCAGACCACCCTGTTCTCACCTCCCGAGTGCTGGAACTATAGACCTTTACCATCCAGTGTGATTTGTATGGTGTCTGGGATTCTGCAGCGAAGCGTTTTGCTAATGGAGCCACAGCCTGAGCACCACGCCTTGCTTTTCTCCCTATCTTTATTCTTTTCCAGGGTGTCTCCCACCAGTGTAGAAAGTCTGCTGACACAAGGCCACTCGACTTCAGCCCGTAGCTCTTCCTTCTTTGGGCTGCCTTTAACGGCAGTTAGTCAAGCTCAACAAAAATACGTGCTGAGACCTTCATCCAAAGCATTTAATTTGCAGATTATTTTGACAATCGATCATTTTGTCATTTCCATCAAAAGATTTGGATATACCCACTGTGTAAGAAGGGTTGGTGGCTCCCTTGTATGCTTCATGACATAGTCATTCCCCTAAATGCTCTTAGTATCAGTACTGCCACATGCAGGGCCATATGCAAAATACATTTCTTCTTCCTTTTACTTGTCTCTTTCCTTTTCTGAGAAATTCCACTGAAATATTGTCTATAATGATGGACAATTCTTTGGTTTCTTGATGTGAAAGGAAAACCACCTAATTCTTCAATAGTAAGCAACATATTTGATGTAAATCTTTTGAATGGGTCTCATCAGGTTAAATTTCATTCTGTTTACATTTCATGAGTTTACTGGGTATGGAGTTTCACCAATCCACCCATTGAATCTGTTAAAATCGCCTATGCATTTTCCTTTGATCTGTAACATAAACCAATTGTTCAACTCCTAGGATAGCATCAGCCTGATCATGATTTTCCTACTTTGCTGGTACCAACATGCTGTCTTGTGGCTAGTTAGTAGTCTCCATTTTCATTTTGAAACAGGGGGCTCTGCAGTGCCCCTGTCTCCTGCCCTCCCTGTGTGATTCAGTCCTGAAGAGCTAGTGGGCTTTCAAACATCCATTTCTTTTTGTACTGTCTCAAGCTCTTTTATGCACATCTGAATTTCACACTGTCATTTACGAAAGAGGCCTCAGTGACCATCCTGATTTGGGAACCGTACAATTCTCTCGTTATTGTGGCTGATAGAAAATGAGATCTTTAGGATCTCATTTCAGTGTTGCCGCATATTCTAGAGATGTCCTCAGGGGCAGCCACTCCAGACCTTCAGAAACCCCAGCTGCATCATTCTACATTCTTTCTTCTTCTCGGTCTTCATTGTGTCACTTGATGGCTTCATTCACTTTTAATTAATTTCCATTTTGTCTCTTATGTCAGCCCTCAACATAGTTCTTAACTTGCCCTATTATATTACATGCTTCTATTTTATTAACTTTTCATCTATAATAATCAACAGGCTTGCTGTTTTCCATGACAAGGACTTTAGAACCCAGACCACCGCTCTCCTCCCATCTCTCGTGTTGTGGTCTCACGCTGGTTCTGGTCTGTTTTGTTTGGCAGATTAGACTTTTAAAAAAATGAAGTTGGAAAGGAGTGGGGGGCTTGGGAGGAGTTGGGGGAGAAGAATGTGGGGTGGAAATGATACAAATAGAGCAATCATGCATGAAATTTCTCAAAAATGATATCAAAACAAATGTATATATAATTAATGATTTAAGTGCCAAACCATTTTCCAATGGCATCTCTTTACCCAGTTATCTGTAGAATTGTCATGTTGCAGTAATGCAAATGTCCCCACTTTTAGTGGTTTGTGTAACAGAAACTTGTCCTTCATCCCTCTGAAACCATCTGTTGGTTCAGGCAACTCTCCCAAGAGCCTTCCGCATGCTGCACTGTGCCTCAAACTTCAGCTTATACAACCTTTGTATCAATACACACACTGATCATATGATTATCAGCTTTGTTCAGGATGGGGCTGGATAGTGGATGCCAGCATTTAACTAATTCCATCTAGAGCAATGTATGCCTCTTGTTTTCCTTCAGCAGGGATTCTACTCACCTGAGGGAGGCAGGATAATCTCCCCTAGAATTGCCCAAAGAATTGGTGTTCAATACAAATGCTCCTGTCAGATAGGGTCATTTCATGACAGTCTTGGAGATCTGCTGCTCCTCAGTTTCTTCATGTATTGGGCGTTGTGGGTTCTGAGCCATCTTCTGGGACAGCAGAAGCCCGCTGTTTTGTTGCTGTCTTCTGCCATCTATTGCTATTCAGCATCGACCATCAGTTAACGTCCTGTTCCTTTCTAGGCCATCAGTCTTCATTTCCTTCGGTTTCCTGTGGCTTCCATTGCAATATCTACATACAGGTGTGCTTTATTTCTCATTTGTACTGACTTACACTGAGTTAGTTTTCATAGAAACTTTTTATAAATATTTAGTTTAGTTTTAATTACTTGTATGCTGTGTGTCTGGGGTAATATGTGCATGTGCATGCAGGGCCTACACAGACCAGAAGATATTCTGTTCCCTGGAGCTGGGGTCCTAGGATGTTGTGAGTCACATCACACAGGATCTGAGAACCAAGTTCAGGTCCCCAGGAAGTGCAGCAAGGGGTCTAAACCACATCTTAATTGGGATATATCGTGTATTTCCAGCAATACTTCCACTTCCTCTCCCGTCCAACGTGTCCTTCTACTCTTACCTCCATGTTCTTGAAGAAAAAAATAAATGAGTAATGATGAGTATGTAAATTAGTACAGCCGTTATGGAAATCATCAGGCTATGTGTCAATATGATGTGTTAGATTTCTAGGGATTCTTCAGTTTGACAATTAGATTTTTAATAATTATTGTAAAAATTCTGAACTATTATTATCCCTGACAGTTGCCTATTCCCCCTCTCCTTTTCTCTATAACTTATACATATGGAATCATATTTACCCATGATGCATAGTAATGTAATGTGTCTTGAATCTCTGCAACCCCTTCTCTGTATGTTGTTGGGGATTGAACCTTCTGCACCCAAGCTATGCCTTAGCACTTTGTCTCTTTCCAAAATTCTGCCTTTGGAATTCTACGGTTGTTTCCCGCTGTATCTTCCAGTTTCTCGAGTCTCTGCTCAGCTCCACCTAGCTCGCTATATTGCAATGACTCTGATTTGCATCTTTGGAAAGTCTATGTGGACACATTTCCGCAGACAACACCTCCACTCCTGCTTCCTTAATGTTACACCTGGTAATTTTAGCATAAAAAAGTCCCAGTTTTACCTTTTTTGTCTGTGTTGTTAATTCTAATTTTCTAATTTTTTTATACAAAATATGTGAATTCTGACTGAGATTTTTACTAGCTTTGCCAATGGAGAGCTTGCTATAATTATAAAATTACACTTCTCTAGAGATTTATTTATTTACTAATCTTCGATGGGTCCCACTACTTAAGTGGAGAATAAATTCAATTAATCATTGTAGAATTTTAGAAAAATAAAATCAAAATGTGACTCCATGCTTATTTGGGACTTAAGTTTCAGATTCCACGTCCCTACACATCCCCATGTGAAATCAGAGCCTGACTTGAGACAAGACATCTTACATACACCCCCACCGCCACCCGCTGCCACACACACACCACGGGGGAGCAGTTGTGGCTGCCAGGGGTGCTACATTCTGGAGCAGGGTTTCAGGGTGCAGGGCTTTGTGTAACTGGTCATGACTGTCCCTGGCTCCCTTCATCCTTCACTATCGTTAGAATGAGTGCTTGGGTCTCAAGCCCTTCCCAGTGCCTCTTGAGGAGGAAGACAAAGTCTTGCACTGCTGCACCTTGGAGAGGTTTCATGCTGATTAATTTCAGAGCTCAGTGTGTATTTTGTTTTAATTCTATATCCACGAGGCATTTTCACACATTTCAGTCATTTTATCCAGCTTTCTGGCTGTTTCAGGCCTGGGGACCTAAATTATCAAAGGGGAAAAAAAATTTCTTCAGGCTTTGGTTTGGACTTTTCAAGATGAAAACGGGTTGTTTTCTAGAATTCTTCACTTTTTTTGATATGAAAAGCTAATCAGTTTATAGTCCTGCTCCTGTGTGTTCCCTGTAGCACAGCTGTGCTAGGCACCAAAGCCCCTCCCACTGCCCACGGCCTAGGGGCTCCCTCTTTTATTCGGGTATGTCTAGTCTTTGTCTCCATGGTCCCACAGTTGTGGGCTTTCTCAATTCTCTGCAGCTGGTGTGCTTTATCCCTCATATATGAACATCTTGATTGAGAATTCATGGTTCCTTACTTCTCTCTGTGCCAAAGTCTTGGATCCTGCTTTAAAACGTAGCATATATAGCATGATGCCTTCTCTTCTGTCGAATGTGTAGGGACCAAGGCTATTGGATCACCTTTCATCATAGCTGTGCCCTTGGTACCCTTACAGTCTGCAAATGGTGTGAGTCCAGACCCAGCAAGCTTCATACCTAGGAACCCTCAGAAAGATTTTCCTTCACACAAGCTCTCTTCCTTCAGCCTCATGCGTCACGGTTGGAATGGGTGAATTGGGGCAAAACATTGATTTTTACCCTGTTTTGCTTCTGGAACATACTGGCCTTTGATTGTCCCTCTTTATGACCGAGACTGACTGATGCCATCTTTCTCTCATAAAGGGCCAACGTTTTTGTCTCCAGTCTCTCAAGCCTAATGAGTTAGCACCAAAACCTGCACCTCCACACAGAACAGCAACTGGAAGACGCCTCTCCCAGTTTGTGTGCTGTCCTGGGAGAGACATAGCCCTGGCCCAATGCAGTTCTCAGCGGTGTGTGTTTAACCACATGAGAGTGTTGTCTATATTTCCAGTATGGTCTGTGGCAGGAGAAAACATATCAGCTTTCTTACTACCACAGTGCAGCATTTCAAATATAATACACTCCTGAGTTTTTCTGTAAGACTTTGATCTCAGTTTCATTTTCCCCCTTTCATCGCTTTTGTTATATTTCTGTGGAGGAAATATCCCCTTGCTTAATACTAACTTTTCTTAATTCTAAGAGTCCTTCCTTTTGCTGCAGTTAAATATGATACTTCCAAGCTCTGAAGAGCCACCCCCTTTCACTGTTTGACATGTATGTGTGCATGTTTCCCTTGTTCTGGTCCTTGTCCTAGTCCTAGTTTGAATGCATGTTCGGCAGTGTATAGACCTACAGTGTATAAATGCACCATCCTGCAGTTGGTCAGATGCATTTCCCAGACCCAAATACAGAGCAAGCCTGTGGCCTACAGCCTCCTCTCTTCTGCGTCTAACAAGATTAATTAAGCAGAATTCCCAGGACCAACTCAGTTCCTTATTTATCTCTGTCCGCAATGCAGGAACCAATGGAAAGTCACAATTCCCAGCATGGTAAAAGCATTCCCCCTGGGACACAAAGAGACAGTTGATAAAGGAGCTGGTGACAGCTGGACTGCCTTAGAGGCTGTGGTCTCACACAGGGGAAATAGTCTGGTTGGTACATTTTGGAAGTTTCTTAGGCAAAAGAAAAGGACCTGATGGAGGAAAGTGAAGTCCTCTGTCTTTGTCAAGGGCAGGGCTTTCTTCCAGGAGGTAAATCAGGGTGGGCGTTTTTCAGTTAAACTCCTGAGCCTTTTACAGTTTGTCTAAATACCTCCTGGACTCTGGCTCTGTAGGTTTGGTGTGAGCAAACACTGCTCTGTCCCCTGCGCTTCAGTTTATTTTGTCAGGAAGGTTCACAGAGGCTAATAGTCAGATGTTATTTTGAATCCAATTGTGCTTTGAACAAAATCATACTTGGCTTCAAAGGCTTCCAACGACTCACAAAATCTGCAAACAGAAATTTAGTTGGTTCTGCTGCTCTGGGGAGGCGGAGGGACCTGTGCTCCTGGAAGCTTTTATGGCTTCTTGTAGGCAGAACGTTTGAAGTAGGACAAAAAGCATAAATGTTACATTTTATCCAGGGTGTTTTTGCCTGTATCCTCCATTACCTTAGTCAGAGGAAGCTACATTCTGTGAACAAAGAGACCCAGGCAGACAATCTGTTGGTAAAACAGCTTAGGGCTCACTCACCTGGAAGTCAA
>LOJH01036924.1:0-15391 GCA_001685095.1 Ellobius talpinus | reverse complement strand
GTACTTAGCTCCTTCACAGTCAAAAAATTCAAAGAAAACACAATAATATATAAAATCTCGACTCTCTGTATAGTCCATTTCATGTGGCTTGTTTGTATTTACTTTATTACTTTTTCTACAACTTTTTTATTTTAACATTTATTTTACTATCTTTACTCCTTTAATCTATGGCTTTCTGCACTCTTTTATTGTCTCTTTACTTGTTTTCTTCTATCTCCCAAGCCTATGTATATTTATTCAACATTGTGACCCATTTAGACTTCTTTTCCATCTAAATTTGTTTTTACTGCACATCTGTAATTATCTTTTGACTAGGAACACTTTTTTAAAAAAAAATCTAAGTGGCATGGCTAAGACCAACTCCACAGTCCTGTCTCCTTGCTCTACACAATTCAACATGGTGGAGATATATTTGCTGCTTCGGAGAGCCATTAACATTACCCCACTTTTTAGGCTCACAGAGGGTCTATGTGCCATTAAGCAAATTGTAACACTCTGCTCACAAAACCCATTTAAATTCTCCATAGCTGGCACACATAAGAGTATGTACTGGAAGCAATGCTCAGGAAGCTGCTGATTCAAAATGGAGTGTTTTTTTCCTGCTATCACTGAATCAGGGAGACCTCTCTTTATGTAGCTGTGGCACACCACCAGCAAAATGTTGGCTACCAGGAAGCCATGATTAACTCTGTTCTTTTTTGTCTAAAATTTCTTTTTAAACTTTTAGGTTTTATGTGGATGTAGCAAGCACATATTAGAGCACCAATTCATAGTAAGGAGGCCACTTGTTCATTTCCCAGCTGCCCAGACTTCAGAAATAACCACACATTAACTATATTAGTTAAATCACTCTAGTCAATTACTTACATGTATTGCTACCTAACCCTTAAATCTAAAATTAACCCATCTCCATTATTTTATATTTTACCATGAGGCTCGTGGCCTACTGTCAAGGTTTTAGCATGTCTGTCTCTGGTGGTGGCTCCTTGGCTAGTGTCTGACTCTGCCTACTTTTTCTCAGGATTCAGTTTAGTTTTCCCTGCCTAGCTCTACTCTCCCCTGTCAGGACAAACCAGTTTCTTTATTAACCAATGGCATTCACAGCATACAGATGAGAATCCCATATCAATATTGTATAAAATTTATGTGTCAAAAGACTTCTAAATTCCATGCAGAATAAAAAAATTGATTAGAGCAAGCTCAATGAGATGTGTTGATTCCTGTCAACCTTGAAGGAAACTCATTTCAATACTTTTTAGATAGTGCTTAATTGTTTTTTAAAAAAGTTATAATCACTATTTGAGGAAGCAGAGAATCTTTGAGGCAATACTTTCTGCTCCCTATGATATAAAGTCATTTTTTATTTAGAAACACTACTATAATTTCTGTTCATCTCCTGTTGAAAGAAGAGGCTGCTTTTTGGTTCCCAGCTTTTAAGACCCAAAATAATTACACAGAAACCCTTTTATTTAAATCACTGCTTGGCCAATTAACTTTTGTTTCTTATTGGCTACGTCTTACATTTTAATGTAACCCATCACCATTAATCTGTGTATCACAATGCAGTTGTGGCCTACCAGCAAAGTTTCAGCATGCCTGTCTTTGGTGGCCCAAGGGCTTTTCTTTGACTTTGCCTCCTCTCTCCCAGCATTCAGCATAATTTACCCTCTCTTGCTCTGTTTTCCTATAGCTCTGTTCTGGGCCCAACAAAGTTCCTTTATTAAACAATGATATTTACAGCATACAGAGGAGAATCCCACATCACCTCTCCATTTCTGTTTAAATAAAAAGTAAGATTTTAACTTTAACATAGTAAAATTACATGCAACAAAATAATTATCAAGCAAAAATTACAGAAAACAATAATCATATCTACTTTATCTTTTATCATAACTAAGGAAAACTATAATTATAACTATAAATTCTTCAACTCCATCAAAGACTCCAGAAGGATATAATATTACCTAAGTAAAAAAAAAGTTCATTGTAAGCAACTTCCAAAACTCTAGAAATGGCAGAGACATCTCACTACCTGGACAGTCACCCAAAGTTCTTCTGTATTGTTGGGGCACCTATCTTCAGCCTACTACTTCAGGCCCATAGTATCCAGCAGACATTTCCAAGAATAAGGAAACTTCAAAGACAGTTTTACCTATATTAGCAGTCTGTCAGGGACTTTCTTCTGTCACTGTCAGAATGCAGCATATCCCTATTTAAATGTCAAGGTGATTTTCAGAGGGTTTTGTTCCATTAAACCACATTAGTCTGGGAGAATTCCACAATTCTCATCCAGTTCATCAAGCAGTCTAGGTAACAGCAGTTTTTTTTTCCTAAATGGCTAACAAACTCCATAAGGAGCCTGCCTTTTCAATACCCATCATCTTTTTGAAGTACCTGGTGCAGCCAGGAACAGATGTGTCTCATTGTCATAAAAAGTCCTAAGTTATTAAAATATTTTAAATGCCATTTTCTGTAGTCTTTTAAAGGTTTGAAGAATGCCTATCCACCTGAAATATATCACTGTACCTTTAGAAAAATCTGAAAAAATGATTATAAGCTTGAGTATTATAGATGATTATCTATTAACCTATATTTTTAATTGTATGTTACATTTTAAAGGAGCTGCATAAAACACAATACCTTAATCAAGATCTTGAATTTTTGAAAATATGTCTTTTCCTGTAAAGACAAGAGCTGAACCTATCCCCAACCCTATGTGGTTTACTTACAACCTATATGATTGTCACCATTGTGGGTGAGCTGTCATTTCTGTCATTTCTATTTCTCAAGAGATTTCTGGTTTTCAAAGTGAATCTTTATTAATTTTGATGCTATACATAGTTTTTCTTCTCCTGAGGTAATAAGAGCAAAACATCTTCCCCAACATAGCCCATCTCCTGGCTTCCATTGTGAGGTCAACACATACTTGAAATATACCAGCTGATTGAATTCAGAAGACTTTTTTATTATCCAAAGTCTCTCTGCTGCTGCTCTCCCTTTCTCATTAGCATTAAGAAAATTCATGGTTAATAAAGAATTATGTAATCTATTTCTGGGGCTATTTTACATCCCTTTCTGTTTGTTTAACATTTCTTTATAGTTTGAGATGATCTTTCTAACTGCCTGACCTGTAGAAATATGTGGTATACCTATAATATGCTTAATATAATAATCAAAATACTTTTTCATTTTCTTAGAGACAAATGTTAGACCATTATCTGTCTTTATTTGTGCAGGTATACCAATGATGGCCATAACTTCTAATAAATGTGTGATTACTGAATCAGTCTTTTCTGAGCTTAAAGTAGTTGCCCACTGATAACCTGAATAAGTGTCAAATGTGTGGTGTGTGTATTTTTATTTTCCAAATTCTGTAAAGTGGAACACATCTATTTCTAAGATTTCATTACTTTGAATACCCTTTGGGTTAGTCCCTGCATGTAGCAGTGTTTGGTTATAAAAAGAACAAGAAGGACATCTCTGTATAATCTCCTTAACTTGTTTCTATGTAATAGAAAACTCTTTCTTTAAACCTTTGACATTGACATGATGTTTCTTATGGAATTCTGTGGCCTTCAACATACTTCCAATCAGTAATCAATCAATTTCTGCATTACCTTGTGATAGAGAACCTGGCAGAACCATATAGGTTTGGATGTGTGTTATGTTTATGGGACAAAACCTACTCCTGATTATATCTTGAACCTTTATGAATAATGAAGTCAATTCTGTATCATTTGGTATAAATTCACTTGTTTAAACATGTGAAACAATTCTTTCTGCATTTTGCGAATCAGTAACTGTAATAAGAGGTTCTTTAAAATCCCTTAGTACGATGAGAATAACATATAATTCTGCCTTCTGGACAAAATTATAGGGGCTTTGTTCCACCTTACTTAAATTTTCTGATTTGTTACCTGCCTTCCCTGATTTATTTGCATCCATATAAAATGTACAGGCTCCAGTTATTGGAACATCACATAAAATTCAGGGAAGAATCTAAGAAATTCTCTTTATAACATTAAGTCTATTGCTTTTGGTATAATTGCTATTAATTTCTGCCAAAAAATTAACACAAGCTCCTTGCTATAGTTCATTTCATTGTCTTCCCGTAACTTTTTTATTTCATCAGTAGTAAAAAGCACTATAATCTCTGCTGTGTTTATCCTTGCTAATTGATGAAGTCTCAATTTAACTTTTATAATTAATTCCACACAAATTTTTAATTTTTTCAGATGTTAATTCTCTGGGACTATTCAAGTATTCATAACCATCTAAGGTTTTGTTTAAATGAATTATTATATCAGCAAGTTGTAGATTGGAAATGCTTCCTAACAAGCTTTAAAGTCATTAACAGTCTATAGCCCATCTCTCCTAATTTGTGCCTTTCTAATTTTCAGTAAACATATTATTTTACCTAGGTAATTGATAGAATCTCCTCTCTGTATTTTTTTTCAGGAACAAACTGTAAGCCAAATTTTGACAAAACTTTCTTTACTCCTTTAAACATTATTTCTAAAATATCTATGTTTGAATAAGATAACAAAATGTCATCCACATTATGGTAAATCATAGATTTAGGGTATATTTTATATATTATTTCCAATGGCTGACTTACAAAGTATTGGCATAGGGTCGGACTATAGAGCATTCCCTGTGGAAGGACGATGCACTGGTATCTTCTAGTAGGTTGAAAATTATTAGTAGTAGGCACTGTGAAGTCAGTTTTTTCTCCTTTTCTTGTAAAGGTATACTAAAGAAACAATCCTTCAGATCAATAACTATGAGAGACCATCCTTTTGTTAATACAGAAGGCAGAGGAATTACAGATTGTAAAGGGCCCATAGGTTGGATTACTTTTGATAGCTCTTAGATCTGTCACCATTCTCCATTTACCAGATTTCTTTTTAACAAAAAATACAGGAGAATTCCAAGGGCTGGTTGATTCTTCAATATGGTGAGCATCAAGTTTCTCCTGTACCAGCTGTTATAAAGCCTGCAGTTTGTCTTCTGGTTATGGCCACTGTTTAACCCATATTGGTTTTTCAGTTAATATGGTGAGCATCAAGTTTCTCCTGTACCAGCTGTTATAAAGCCTGCAGTTTGTCTTCTGGTTATGGCCACTGTTTAACCCATATTGGTTTTTCAGTTAATATGGTGAGCATCAAGTTTCTCCTGTACCAGCTGTTATAAAGCCTGCAGTTTGTCTTCTGGTTATGGCCATTGTTTAACCCATATTGGTTTTTCAGTTAATCATTTTAAAGGTAGGGTTGTTGATACCTCTAAAGGTTTGTTAGTTGCTTTGTGTTTTTGTACAGCTTGAATGGATGGTGACTCTTGTATATAGTATGTTATAGTATCCTTCTCAAAATTGTGAGTTTCTGGGACTGCAGGAAAGTTAATCTAGGTATTTCATTGCTGAAGCAGGTAATGACTCCATAAATTCACTGCAATATTAACCACATATGGCCTCAGATTTCCTCTCTGTACTTCTGGTCCTATGCATTCAACCCATCTTGTGCTTTGTTTAACTTGAGGTAGGGTTTCAATTCCTAGTAATTGAATATCTGCCTCTTAAACAGGCAAATTTGGATGCCAAGTTTGTGGAGTAATGATACTCACATCTACATCCATGTCTTTCAAATGCACAATTACAATGATATTCACAGTATGCAGAGGGGAATCCCATATCAATCTTTCTTAACCTTGGTTTGATTATTGAAATATTTCTAAATTTACTATTCTCTTATACTACTAACATTTTTGATTAGTATTATACATTCAGTTTATTCTTCATGTTGTTATGTTTTAGCTGATAATATCCATTCTCTGAGGTGTCCCTCAATTTTCCAGCCACACCATGCACTCATTCTCCATGGACTCACATATGTACTGAACAAAGTATACAACACTCAGTTTTCTCTGAAAAAATTCCCATCCTACTTCTAACAATTGAATTTCCAGCTTTCTCCTATCTTCAAACTGAAATAGTCAACAGCTTACCATGCTCTCTCTCTCTGCAAAATTGTTATTTTACATTTTTCTACCCAAAGAAAATGGAATTCCCTTGAATAGTTAAACACAGTTTAAAAGATCCCATACAGTTTGGTGTCATAGAGCAAATGTCCCTTCACTTCATTGATATGGGATTCCCCTCTGTATACTAAGATTACCATTAATAAATAAAGAAACTGCTTTGGACCTATAGCAAGAAAAACTTACTTAGGCAGGGAAAACTAAGCTGAATTATGGGAGAAAGGAGGTTGAGTCAGAGAGAAGCCATGGAGCCCCCAGAGACAGACAGTGGGAACTTTACCCAGTAAGCCACAGCCACATGATCATATACAGAATAATAGAAATGGATTCAATTAAAATAAAAGTTAGTCAATAATAGGCTAGATGTAATGGGCCAAGAAGTGATTAAATTAATACAGTTTCTGTGTGATTATTTTGGGTCTAATAGCTGTGTGGCCGGGAACCAACAAGTGACCTCCTTATTATCCTTTATAATGAGCAGGATCTTAAGTTATTCCTTAGGTCTTTTTCATTGTCCAGTTTTCTTACAAATCATTTTTTTCTTTTTGTTATCTTTTTCAGATCTATCTAACTCAATATGCACACTTTCAGTCCAAAAGGCTTTCAAATTCCTTCTAATTGGTCTGTTTCTCAGAAATGTAACACTTTAACCATCTACAATTACAAGCTATTAGTAAATAATTACTTCCTGAATTTCTTACAAATTTTAATGCTCCATAATAAAAAGATGATTTACTTAATTAGCTTAAACAATATTCATTTGCTTCAACTAATATGCTAAGTCCAACTGTTTTAAGGTTGAGTATTTCTCATATCTGATTTAGTTCTACCAAGAGCATTAGCCCAATTATGTTCAAATTTCTTCATTTAATTTGCCATTTTGTCACCTATTTTCTTTTCTTTAGCATGCATCATTTTTTAAAAACTGATTGTTTTACTAGTTCCTAAGGTCTGTATATTCTTTTTTATAAAAATATCCCTCATTTTCCCCCTTAACCCATGTAGCACTTGTACTAGTCACTGATTTATTCACATAATATGATCCCCCTAAATCTTGTTATGACTATTACTATGAATAATCATCTTTTACATCAGTGAATGGTAAGAAAACTAAACCAAAATTATCTATAATTAACTTGGATTATTTTTATTTCTCTCATATCTTAAGTATTGAGGAACATCCTAACTTAATTGGAGTAAAATGACTTTATTACTAGATCCTGACCAGCAATGTGAAAGGTTTTTGTTGTTGTTGTTTATTTGTTTGTTTGCTTTTTTCACATATGCAGTAACTTGCTTTTAAAACAATTTTATTTTGAATTCTAGTATGGTTTCATTTAAAATTTATCTCTGTTTGTTCTACTGGATTTTTATATGATTTCCAAGGAAACATCCATCTGAACACTGCAATTATTGCTCTAGTGGTAAGTGCTCACACATTCCTCTGTTGAGTTATTTCTGCCTTAAAGCCTCCCTGATTGCTTTTATTTGTCTTCATTTTGACCAAATGACTTAAATCACACAAGTTATCTTAAAGAGTCTTAGATGTCCCTGTAACATTTTATTGTTATTTTGAAGGAAATAAGTATAAATTTCAAAACTTTTTTTCTGAAAGATAAAATACATTTGTTTATATTTTACTTTATACTATTTATATTACTATGTTACTATAATAGTAATAATAATATACTATACTACTATTTTGGTAATTATAATAAAACTAATGAATATCATTGAGTAATAGTATAATAGAAAATGGGATTTGGTTAACTATTGCTTTATTAAGACTTTCTTGTTACAACATCATTATGAATCCTGAAATTTTAAATACTTACATTTTGTCAGAGAGGGTTTTACTGTGTAGATCAGACAAGCTTGAAATTCACTATGTATGACAAACTAGCCTTCATATATAGTTGCTTTCATGTTTTTACCTCATAAGGCCTGGGATTATAGATATGTACCACCATAGCAGGTGTTGCATATTGTTTTAATGTTTTAATGTGCAAATGTCTTATACATCACGAATGTCAGATCAGTATTTTAATTACTTTAATAAGATCTACCAATTCATGTGCTTCATACATTCATGTAACAAAAAGTCTCATCTATTAAAGAAAATGTTTTTAATCTGTATTCTGTAGGTATGTCTCACCACTATTAAATATTCAATTAGTGTCAATAATCACGACTACCATTTTTGTAAATACTTGAAGTACATCTTCTTTTGGATTAAGTAATTGAACTTTATTTTTAAAGTCTAACAACTTTTTATTTGTAAGTCTATCAAAATGAAAGTCATAGTCCTGAGTAAAAACTGTTTGTCATTCCTATGATATATAACCCCATGTCCTAAAATATTGATAGAACTTCAAGTTTTAAAATAAAGGATATTGATTAATGTGAATTTTCAACCAGTTGGATGGTAAATATTTAGAATTTTAAACAATTTGGTCTGACATTAATTTTAAATTTAATTGATTGTTTTTGAATATCTATAAAAATTTGGTCATAATCAAAGGTTTAGGAATTAATATATAATGTGGTATCAAATTTTGAAGAAAATATTTACACTATTATGCTGAACCTTAAGTTTAAGTGATATTTAAAACTAAAGTTATAGATTTAAATTAATCTTGTAAAATAAAAATAAATATATTTACTTTAAAATTATATGTATAACACAAAAACCAAAGTAAATATTAAATAAAAACAGAATAAGTATTGCACTAAACAGTATTATAAATAAACCATAACTAATTTAAAAAATATTCAGATATCTCATATTGGAATATGAAATGGTGAAAGAGAAATGAAATAGAAAACAAAGCAAACATAAGACAATGTAATATGTTGATATGTAAAATATTACAAAAATAAAACAACCGTGGGCATTGATGGCACCCACCTTTAATCCTATCACTTGGGACGAAGAGAAGGGGAGATGTTTGTGAGTTCAAGGCCAACCTGGTCTACAAAGTGAATTCCAGGATAAGCTCCAAAGTTACAAGGAAATCCTGTCTCAAAAAACAAAAACAAAACATACCAATCATATATTACATATAATAAATTTACATAACATCTACTGAAATCACACCCAGAGAAATGGCTTACCAATTAAGAATACATACTTTTCTTCCAGGGGATTTAAGTCTGATTCTCAGCACCCATTGTGAACAAGTAATAAGAACCATTAAATTCAATTCCTGGGGACTCTTACATTCTCTTCTATCTCTCTTAGTATCCTCACATCCACTTTGCACACATGCATACACCAGAGTTATAGATCTTTTTTAACAGAAACTCACTTGATTCTTACTGGATTACACTGCAGCTGAAATCTTTTTTAGTAGGACAGACATCCTTGTAACATTATTTCCTTTACTTTCCTTATTCTGCAAACATGGGATAATGTTTTATATTCTACACCAATAGTTTCAAATGTTTATACTTGGGAGGAAGATGTAGGAATCTTCAAATGTCTTTGAACTTCTCTGTTGACTATTTGCAGTAGATTATATTAAGTTTGAGAAAAAGAGAATAGTGAAATAGAAAGTTGAAGTTAAACTGTAAAGGAAAATACTATGCAAGCAATTGAAAGAATTGAGTAACTTTTTTGATATCATAATAGGTATAATTCAGGACAATGACTAACATAGATAGAGAAGGATTTTATGTAATTACAAATAATAACTTAAGAAACACATAACATTTTTGTAAGAGCATGTTCCAAACAACACAGTTATAAACTTTTGAAATATTTATGGACAAGTTCTATAATTGCACTAAAAAGATTTAAATTCATTGTCAATAAATGCCACAAAAGAGGCAGAAAATAATTAAATATAAAACAAAAATATTTTTCGCCAACATAGTCTAATAAATATCTTTTAATATGTCAAAGAACAGTAGAGGAATACAAAGGTTAATGGATACAAAATATATGTTTTGATTTAGTAATGTACACACAAAAGATTTCTCTGTAATTTGAAAATCGTGTCCACTAATCATTGTGAGTTAAATTAGAAGCAAGTAATCAAAATACAGTAGAAAGTTATTTAGATATTTAGAAAGTAAAGAAGAAAAGAACTTCTAAACAATTAGTTCTCTATAGCGAAAGTTTCTCAAAAAGTTATAAATTATTTAGGGAAAGATATAGTCAAGTAAAATGTAATTCCAGCAGGTCTGGCAGGCACAATTGAACATAAGCTCCAACCCATCTTGAATTGTATAATGAAAATATGTATCCCATTAAACAACCAAAACAGAGGAAAAATAAAGCAAAACAAAATATAAATATATTTAATTGTGCTAAAGCAAAGTTGTCAAATATTAAAATATGTGGGGCTCAATTCAAAATACATTGCTCTATGTTTTTATGATGGAAAAATTTCTCAAAAAAATAAGATTTTATATTAATAAAAAAGGATAACATTTATACAAATATACAGAATGAAATAAAGAAAATTTCAGAAAACAATAACTATATCAACTAATGTTTTAGTTATTAATATATAAAGCAACTTAGTCTAAAGAATTATAAAACTGTTCAACTTCAACTAGGTTGAAAGCAAAACTTATGAATATATTAGTACTAGAAAAGAAACAGAAGGAACAACATTTGTTTCAGGTAACAATTGGATGATAAATGGACTGGTAAATAATTGTATGCATGTTAATTTGGCTAAAAATTGAAGTGGATACATTGTTTCTTATAAAAAAGTCCTTGTCTCATAGGACAAATCTCGAGAAAATTTGAGAATCATTAATATCACATATATATATATAATTTTTATTTTAGAAAAGGAGGTAGCACTCACAAATATTTATTTTGAAGCCAATATGGCAAAAATCATTAACCAAAATGAAACTTCTAGCCAATGTCTCATAAATGTAAATACAGGAGCTTTCAATCAAATATTGGTTACACAACCCACTACACATACACACACACCTATAGATTTGAGTCCTAAATCTCACTTAAAAAACAATTGAAAATGGACCATATGTTTAATTCTGACTTGTGATTCTTCACCATTTCTCTCTCTCTGTTGACTGAGGTTGTAAAAATCTTCCAGTTAAAATAGGACAGAATCCAGGTTGCAAAAAGACTCTACTTATTAATATCAGAAGCTTGCCCTCTGAGAATAAATAGTGCAGAGTATTTAATGGAGCTGTTTAATTTCCTTGATTTTAGTTTAGTAGGAAAATGGAGCATGGTTTCTTCATATGTTTCTTTCTTTGAATTTTAACTTTCAAAGCAATTAATCACTAAACTTAAACATCTCCTTAGTAATACAAACTGCCAAGAAATTTACATTTGCATTAGTGGCCAGTCTAGACATTGTTGGATCATTCAGTATTTAATCAAAGGAGTGAAGCTACATTGAGCAAAGAATAATTTGTCTAAGACAATGGTTCTCAACCTGTGGTCATGAATCCTTTGGGGGATACATATCACATATCATGCATATTATTTACATCAAAATGTATAATAGTAACAAAATAATAGTTATGAATTAGCAAAGAAATAATTTAATGGTTGGGATCACCCCAACATAAGGGACTGTATTAAAAAGTGTTGTAGAATTAGGAAGGTTGAGAACCACTAGTCTAATAAAATATTGTAACTTAATATCATAAAAATAAAATTAATATTTTTTATGGATGGAATAGATATAGGAAGTATAATAGAAAAGTAACCTAATAGTCTTTATCCAGCACTAAATGAAGCAAAAGATGAATAAGAACTTAACTTGGAGGTAGACAGTCCCATCTGTCAGGAAGAAATCAAAAAGTGAGTCAAGAGCCTGCAGGAGATTGGTGTTGGTGTTTCTGATTGTGTGTCTAGAGTATTTCACCTGGGAAAATCAATACCCTTCTGTGTACCCCAGATGAAGAAAACAGGCAGTAACCTGACATACTTATTGGGCTTTTTTTTAACCATGGATCAGTGTGAGGAGGACTATTCATAGCCTCTGTCTACACATGTGCCTCTGTTTATAATTGCCAAGAACTCTAGGTAGTAATCATTGTGCTCTCTTTTCTCTAAATTTTGTGGTTATAACTTATTTTACAAACTAAATCTAAGAATCACTAAGGAAGAATAATCTATAAAGTTTAATTTACCCCATTCAAATTGACCCAGTTGAAAAATAACCATAACTGCTATGAAAATTCCGTATATAAATAATTCATTTGTGTGTGTGTGTAATGTGTATGTACAACATGTGTGAGTGGAAGTTGGAACCCATTCTTACCAATGCACATATGTGGAGATTATAGAACAGCTTGTGGGAGTCAGTTCTGTCCTCCCACTAGGTGGATTCCAGGGCTAAAGTTCAGATTATCAAGCTCAACAACAAGCATCTTTAACTGCAATTCACCTCACTAGTAATAATGCCACTATTTGTCTCACAAGGACCCATAGATGCAATACTTTGCATGATGAAGTTGCATATAAATAGAACAAGAAATACATCTTTCAGATACAGTGCTTGTGGAATTCATTTAATAAATGCCTAATTCACTGTGGGTATCTAAGGCAAATATGTGCCAATGTGCTCATCTATCTCACCATAGTTGTTTTTGGAAACTTAGCCATAGGAAACATGAGTACACTCTGTAAAGGCTTGTTGTCTGCATTACATGGTGAAGCCTGTGTATTCACCATGTGTATATGTGTGTGGTATCTCAAATATACCCACTGTTTCAGAACCTGTGACAGGATAACATGCTATTTAACATTCTTTTTATCACAAATTTTGTAGAGTTCTCTGCTATATTTAAAAATCCATGCTCCATGGTAGATCACTTTCCTCTTGATAAAATGCCATATAATTCATATATATTCACAAGATGATCAGTAACTTCTGTGATTGAAATAGCAATTGCTCTTGTAGATATCGATAGTATTTGTCAGCAAAAGACATGTGGCATACCCTGGTCATTTCAAAAGAGTAATTGTTTTATCCTCAATATCAAAGATAAGGCAGATGATTTTAGTCTGACACTGAAATCATGCATTTCTCCCATTCATCCCGTGGCCTTGATTCTTAGGATTTGCCTCAATATGTAATTGAAGATAACTTGCTTCTGTATTCTTGTCTTACACAGAGTAGGTTGAGTGAGGAGAAATGGAAAGAAAGGCTATGTCTTTTCAACAGAAGGCTAAAATGAGATACTTTAGGCCCAATCTTGCTCTTCCGTTTTTCAAGCCCTATCACATAGCTGGGTTTGTTGAATGGAGGCTTTACCAGGGCAATTGTTTCCCCAGTTTATATAATTTATCTTCATGAGGAGGTAACTAAGAGTGGGTAGGATTAGACTCCATATTAATGTTGCATTTGAACTGATTGTTTCTGTTTGAGAATGAAAGAACCCTTTAGTTCAGGTCTCATGTATAATTTCTAGTGGCTTAAAAAACACCAAAAATAATTTACACCCATCCCAGTCAACACACTTCCACTTTTTGTCTGGCAGTGGGTGAATTGAGGTCAGTAAACTTGACACTAACAAATCTTTTAAATAAAGTATTTGTTCATCTCAGTTCTCCATTTGCTGTTAACTTTTAATATATACAATCATTGCTGATTTACTCCTGTGTTCTTCAATACATTCAAATTATACAAGAACATATCTATATCTAAGTCATTAGTATTTATGTCTGTTTTGTGAATTTATTAAGAAGCAGGAAAGGAAAAAGGTGTAATTAAATGCCACTCCACTTTTAGCACACATGAACTTGTTTGATCTTAGTAATAACACAGTAAAAGTCATGAAGTAATTTTGTTATTCCTAAGTAGAGATAAGAAAATTAGCCTTAGAATTCATTAGTCCATCTGTTAAAATTTTCTAAACTGGTTATTAGATGGAAGAATGATTATTGTATTAATCTCATTGAAGCTGAAATCTTGAGTCATTAGCAGATACTTAAAATATTTCATTAGCTATTCAGACGACTGTATTTAAAGGACATTTTAGAAAGGTATAGAATACATCAGCTTTCACAAAATATTTACATACTAGGAAATGATCGTACAGCTTTGTATCATTACTTGTTTTGGCAAAAATGACAATGTTCTTTAAAGCATGACCATGGAATCTTTAGTGCTTTATCAAAGCATGACCATGGAATCTTTAGTGCTTTATCAAGGAAAGAAGTTGGTTTTGGAGTTAAATCTGTTTGACTTAATACTCAGATTATGTATTACTATGCTAAATGGACTGTGCATGGCTATAAAATGTTGTACATAGATTAATCCTCAACAATGTAAACTTATGACAGTACTAACAATATTTTTAAATTAGGAATTCATTTACTCAGATCTAGTGTCATTGGTTTAATCTAAAAATATTTACATTTTTATAAGATTTGGCAAAATTTCATATCAGATATAGTTTGTTAGACTTTTGAAGTCAAGATATCATTGAATCTGTCAGTAGTCAGGTCACTTTTTAATGAGTGGTGGGTTATTAGCTATATACTTATCTTATTTCTAAGTATTTCAAGTAAATGGTTGTGAAATAAGAACTAAAATATTCATGTGTAAATTTTTGTATGTGTTCACATTTTATTTATATAAATATTTCATGAATTTTTACTGAATAAAAGCACATATTTATTATAACTATTTATTGAAATATAACTACATATATTTATATGTATACATATATATTTAGAGCAAGAGAAGAGAGAATGACTGACAGATTATAGATGTTGAGATAAAAGAGTACTTTTTATTTTGATTTGTTTTATTTCATTATGAATATGACTGAAATGNNNNACTGAAATGTATGATTTTCCCCAGAGTTTGTGACAGTTTTATTTTCATTCAGTTCTATGAGATTTCTGGTACTTTCTTTAAGCATGATTGCTAAAAACTCAGGGTCAAAAATTGGGGTTCAACCTGAAGATCTGAAGGCATTACAGACAGCCACTGTCTCTTACCTTGATCTCAGTCTGAAATGGTGATCCTGTCTCCCTGAAACTCGGAATGAGACTGTGTCTAAGAGCTGTGTAAACCAATCTTATATTTCTCTCTATGGCTGTAATTAAAGGTGTGCACCACTGGAATGAAAGGCATGCACCACCCAATTTCTATGGCAAATATTGTGTCTACTGGGATTAAAGTTGGGGCCGTACTCTGGTCTGTTAGTCTGAGCAGTGGAACTGTTTTAATCTCAGACTCCAGGCAGTCTTTATTTCTTAAAATACAGTTGAAATGGCACTAAACTTCATAATCAATAGTTTATTCTCCCAATGATTTAACTTCATCTTTACAGGAGTCTCTTTTAAGTTTTTTTTATTATTTTTTATTTTTTTATTAAAAATTTCCACCTCCTCCCCTCCTCC
>LOJH01036923.1:0-15391 GCA_001685095.1 Ellobius talpinus | reverse complement strand
CACGAACTGGCACTCGCGCCCCCGGAAGGACGTGTGCTCGGCCGGTCACAGGCGGCTGCGCAGGCGCCCAGCGCGCCACGCAGAGGCTCCGCCTGTGGGCGGGGCCAACGTGACAGTGCCGAGCCCTACGGGAGGGTTTGCGGGAAAGGTTACGGTGGTGGGCGGAGCCCGCAGCTTCTAAGGGGAGCCGGACGCCACCGCCACCGCGCAGGAACAGGACCTGGGCGTGAGGGCACAAGAGGTGACTCAAATGCCCTGGAAAGCCGAGAGGCTACACTCCACTGAGTTAATGCGCCCTTGTCTTGCAGTTGAGTTTGCTTAGTGCTTCACTTAAGCCTCAAAAAATTTACTAATCCTTACCAAAATTTAGAGAGGAAGATGGTGGGGAGAGGGAGACCATCCTCATCTCTAGCCACTGCTAAGGGACTAACGATTTTGTTTATCTCTGGAGACCACCCAGAAAGAACGCTCCTGCCTGTCTCCTCAGTCACTGAAAAACCAACCGCCATTACTTAACCATCCTCTAGGAATCACCTGCAGTCATGTGCTGGGCAGGATAAGGACTTTCCTTCCTGCTCTCCCGTACAATCCTTGTTCAACCTGTTGATTTACTACGGAGAAACCTAGTCACCTTTGCCTATTACCCCCTGTAATACTCCTATTGTTTAGCCGGGCATGGTGGGGCACTCCTTTAGTTCCAGCACACGGGAAGCAGAGGCAGACGGATCTCAGAGTTTGAGGCCAGCCTGGTCTATAAAACGAGTTCCAAGACAAGGCTCTTACACAGAGAAACCCTATCCCAAAAAAACTAAATAAACGGTCTCTCTGGCCATTACTCCTACTCTTTCACTTTCTGTCTTACCTACCATTTTTAATTATAATTTTTTTAATTACATCAATTCCCCCTTCCCAACCCTCTCATGTTTCCACATACTCTCCCTCCCTCCCTCCCCTCCCCCTCTCTAATTCATGGCCTCTTTTTGTTGTTGTTACATACGTAGTTCCTAAACATATGAATTTATATATGTTTTCAAGGCTGACTATTTGGTATGGGATAACCAAGTACTATGCTCTTTCCGCAGGAAGACTGTTTCTCCAGCTGAGAATTCCTATCGTCCTTGTTCAAGCCACAGTTAGGCAGCCATGTTGGTTAGACTTCATGGATGTAGCTTCTCTGACATTTCTAGGAGACATAATCTTACAGCAAACTTTCTGTTCCCCTAGTTATTACAACCTCTCCTTCCCCTCTTCCACAACAATCCCTAAGCCTTAAGTGCAGGAGTTATGTTGTAGATTTATCAGTTGGGACTGGACTATAACCCTGCATTTTGATTAGCTGCAGTTTTCTGTAATGATCTCCACCTGTGGAAAGAGGTTTTTGATGAAGGGTGAAAACTACATATATTTGTGGGTATAAGGATACATATTTAGGATATAATTAGGGATTATGCTGTTTTAGTAAAGTGATACATGACTTCACTAGCCCCGGGGAGTTGGCTAGGTTTCCAGTATCAGGCATGATTTCCCTCTTGCTGAGCAGACCTTAAGTACAATTAGAGTTGTTAGTTATGAACAAGGTGCCACTAACGTGACCATAAGTCAGCTTTCAAAAATCAAAGCAAATGACACTCAAGGCACCCATAATGCACTCAGTAAAATCCAATCTTTTCTTACTTCACCCAACTGGATGTCTTCTCCCTTCATCTTCTACCTTTCTGCACTCCAGCTGAACTTGAATTGGCATTTTCTGGTCTCAGACTGTCAGGAGCAGACAGCTCAAGAAACTCAATAAGTTGTGCAACTTACTGAGTTTCTTGTCAAGCAAGTAACAAAAAAAAAAACGCTCATGAAAATCAATAAGCATTTATCTATTTGACTCAAAGGGAAGGAAAGCCAGGTATGCCATCCCAGCAGACAGAGAAGGCTCTTGAATTTGAGGTAGAAGCTACGTAAAAAGACCATTCGAGAGGGAGAACATAAGTGAAAAGATTCCACAGTTGGTGCCTGGAGTGATGGCTTAGAGGTTAAGGGCCCTGGCCACTCTTCCAAAGGACCTGGGTTCAATTCCCAGCACCCACATGGTAGTTTACAGCTGTCTGTAACTCAAGTTCCAGTGGATCTGACATCCTCGCATAGACATACATGCAGGCAAAGCACCAATATACATAAAATAAATTAAAAAAAAGATTCCATAATTGGAATAGCAAAATGGACCTGGAACCAACTGAAGCTATAAAGCTGTCCATGTTGGAATCCGAAAGAAAATGTAATCAGGCCTTAAGTGAATCCCTCCAGATCTAGGATTATCTCCAAATACAAAAGTTTTATGTGCTAAGATGTTTGTAACAGTGTCATAACTAATATAAGAATGGAAAAAATCCCATACTTTTAATTAGGAGACAGCAGCAGGCAGATCTCTGTGAGTTGAAGGCCAACCTGGTCTACAAAGTGGGTTCCAGGACAGCCAGAGCAACACAGAGAAACAGCCACGAAAAACAAAAAAAGAAAAAAAAGAAAAAAAATTATCGTAATAGTGAAAATGGAAAATTGCAACCCAACTGTACAAGTAAGCACATTCAAATGGAATATAGCCATTAAAGTGGATACAAAATAGCTGGGTGGTGGTGCCAGCACTCAAAGGCAGGCGGATCTCTGAGTTCGAGGTTAGCCTGGTCTACATAATGAGTTCCAGGACAGCCAGGACTACACAGTGAAACCTTGTCTTGAAAACCAAAAAAACAAAAGCATATATAAAATAGTTATAGGGAAAAAATGGTTACAAAACACATACACATAACTGCTTGTGATAGTTCTTCACAGTCGACTGCAAAAGCATGTTTAAGAAAATCACAACTTCACAATTAAATGAGCCAGTCTTTTTTATTTTTATTTTTTTGTCTGTTTAGTTTTGTTTGTTTTTGAAGACAGGGTTTCTGTGTGGCCCTGGCTATTTTGGAACTCTTCATAGACCAGACTGGCCTTAAGCTCACAGACATCTTTTGTGAAATAGAGTATTTAACTATGTAAAGATGTATTGCTGCTTCAACTTGCCGGCGTACAGCACATGATTGGTCTAATAAAAAGCAGACTGGCCATAGCTAGGCAGAAGAGGGGCAGTGGGACTGGTGGGCAGAGAAAAGGGGAGTCAGTCAGTCAGCTGGGGGGCCAGACAGACAGGAGGAAGCAGGAAAGCAGGATGGACAGTAAGTATATATATGAGGTAAATGAGCCTTGGGGCAGCATATAGATTAATAGAAATGGGTTAATTTAAATTAAAAAAAGGTAACTAGAAATAAGCTTAAATAAGGCCAAGCATTCATAATTAATCTCTGTGTCATGATTTGGGGGCTGGGAGTCCAAGAAAGCCTGCTATAGATATCCGACTACCTCTGCCTCCTCAGTGTTGGGATTGAAGGTGTGCACCACTATGCCAAGCTAACAAGCCAACCTTTAAGAGAGCATATGACAGGAAGTTATCTGACAAATACGGGCAGTAGTTAAGAATTTGAGGGGGGCTGGGCGGTGGTGGTGCATGCCTTTAATCCCAGCACTCAGGAGGCAGAGGCAGGTAGGTCTCTGAACAGGCACCAAAGCGACACAGAGGAAACCCTGTCTCCAAAAAAAAAAGAAAGAAAAAGATTCTCTTTGAGGTGGTTTTCATATTTGCCTTTGATGCGAAGGGCTTTATCTTATCCCTTCATTTAACTAAGGCATCCTAACCTCAAGCTGAGTCTTCAAATGTGGCTGTTCTCTGCTAGTACAAGCCCCTCAAATGTGCCCTGGTTCTACCCATTCCAATCATTACAGGACACCATACTCTCAAAAGACCTTCATCACACCTCATTTTATTAGAACCAAAGTTACTCACAGGAACACATCTTCCTCAAGGAGTACAACTCTTGAGAACTGGGTCCATGAACACAATCATGTACCCACAAAGCCTGGCAAGCAGTCTCTTATCCACTGATTAATTTAAGGTATCTGCTTAATGATTGGAGCGCACTGAATTGTCTTCCAATATAACCTAGGGCAAATACTGAATTTCTAGTTCAGATCCAGTTGCTGCCCTGCTGTCTGAACTTGCCCAGTGTGAGAGCCACTCAGTCCTCCTGATCAGGCCAACAACCCCAACGTACCCTGTTCACTAAGCACTTAGGAGTCTTCAATTACTCACTATTTCACATGGCCCCACGCCTGAAGAGACAGGGTCACACCTCCTAAGACTGGTTGTGCCATGGAGTAACAGTCTTCTCCTAGTAGGGCTTAAGAATGCTGGTCTTCCCAATACCCACTTGTGCCAGGTGAGCTCCTGGGTATGACCGAGCCTCACAGCGAAAGCCAGCAAAAACGCTAGATGATCACAGAAACGAAAAGGCTCTTTCAGTGGAGCCAATCTTGATAAAGAACTGCAAGCCCCTTAACTGCATGCCTGGCATGCATCCCTGGTCTCATTCAGAGATGCAGCTTCTACACAATTCCCTTCCTTTATATGCACACCAAAGACTTGTAATTTGTACATGACTGTCTCCTGCCTGCCCCCGTTCAAAGCAAGGAATCATGTGCATTTACTCCCCAACTCTTTTGTCATTATCCTAAAAGATAGACCAAACTAATGGATGTGGATTTTCCTCCAAAGGAATGCTTTATTGACAAGTTTCCTGTTATTCTTGCAGGAAGATACATCATTGACCTGCACTCCTGTCGCCCACCTCTTCACACAACTGTTTCAACCCTGGAAGAGAAGACATCACGATGTCTCTTCTTCAACTCCCCAGTTCCTCACCGTTCCTTGTTTTGTGTGGTATAGTATTCTAAGGGTATCCAAAGAAACCAAGGTACTTGATAATCAAAGGATACATCACACCGCATCAAACCAGACACTAAAATGGAAAGACCCCACCTCATCCCAGGAGTGCAGAGATATGCACACAACAAAGTCTTTGCCCTGCTAAGAGCCACTAAGGCACAGTGCTGGCCCTCCCTCCAGACCATGCCTCCCAACACTAAGGGCCCTGGCGTTGAGAGGATGTAGAATGTGGCAATTGGAGGCAGGAGAAGGTAACTTAGAAAGAAATCTTTGTAGCTCCTGAGAAAAGATGACAGCAGAGTTCTGGCTGAATGAAAACCATATCCCCTACGTGACCTGCAGGGTTGGTTCTGCCTCTCATTTATTCTTTGTGTCATGGACAGGCAGGCAGGTACTACGGACCAGAGCCCTATGCAGGGCACATGTCATTAAAATGCCAAAGACTGAGGCTTTTTTCCTTCTCTCTGCCCTCCTGACCCATAGCACAAGAGCCTTGTGGGCCAGACTGGAAAGCTACTGGGAAATGCCATTCTTCAAAAGAACCAAGTTTTGCATACCAGGAGAAAGTGTTAGAGAAATAAAATGCACTAACTGGTACTGGCAGAGTATGAGATGGGACAGAGATAAAACTCTACATAGTACCCATAACCCATTAAAGACCCCTCATTTATAGGGATATAAAAGACTATAAACAAATAAAGCATAAGGCAATGTAAGGCTTGAATGCAAAGAAATATTCAATAATGAGGCTAAAGTTGTTTTGCCTCACTTTTTTCTATTTAATTTTTGAAAAGTCCATCACATTTAAAAAATAGTGGATCTGCTTCTGTCACAGCCAGGTTGTTCTCTAAGAATGAAGCGGTTGCTTATGTTTCCTTTCTGGGGTCTCAGAAAATAAGAGAACTCTCTCATTTCTCAAACGATGCAGTATGATCTTCTGAGCTATGGGGAGGAGGGCAGGCAATAACCCTGACAACTCTTCCCTCAGCATCCTGGTGAGACCGCCAAAGGAAACGTACCACTTGGGCTCCTCCACCCTGTCCACTTCCTGTGGCCCTGGAAAGGACAGCGCAGTGACCTGCTTCATCTATGAACTTTAGTGTAAAACATTTATGCACAAGACTGTTCTCTAATTCATGCCAAGGCAGCAGCCACATCTGCATGTAGATGGGTACGACTGTCTTCAAAACCAGCTCTTCACTGGCCCTGGCTGGTTGCTCTGTCATGCAGAGTTGCAGCTGTGATGATGAGGGTGTGCTTCTGAATTCTGTGGATAAGCTAGGACGAGCTTAGAAAGGGGCATGATCCGGTAATGGCTGGTCACCACTTCCAGGTGAGGAAGGGAGGTTATCGCTGCCATTCTCTCTGCTACCCACAACCTTAGACTATAGAAAAAACAGAGAAAGACACAACAGAAAACAGAATAGGTTTATGCAACATGAACACTAGCCAGCAATGAAAAGAAATGAGTCAATGACATACAACAGTCTGTATAGGTATCTAAGAATTATACATTGTGGTGTTTAGAAAAACATTCATACTGTGTGGTTCCACTAGATTGATTACATTTTGTATATTAAGAAACATGTAACTGGGTAAGGAGCTGGAGAGATGGCTGATCAAAAGTATTTGTTACCCTTGGAAAGGATTCAGGTTCAGTTCCCAACACCCACATAGTGGCCTACAACTGCCTTTTTCTGACCTCCACAAGACCAAGCATGTACAAAGTACATCTACACACTTACAGGCAAAACACAATTTTTTTTTGAGACAGGGTATATTATATATCAATATATGTCCTGGAATTTTCTATGTAGACCAGTCTGGCCTAGAATTCACAGAGATTTGCCTGCTCTTGACTCCCAGCTGCTGGAATTAAACATTCTGCTTTTGTGTGCATAGTATATATGAATGCATGCGGACACAAAAGGTTGACATTAGATATTTTTCTTCACATTATTTACTAAAGCAGATTATCTCAATGAACCCTGAGTTGAGTGACTTAGCTAATCTAGCTAGGCAGCTTGCTCTGAAGATACCCTGGCACTAACTCCAGAATTTTGTGGGATTATATGCGGGCTACCACACCTATCTGAATTTTCATGTTAGGGATCTAGATTTCCAGTGCTTGGGCCATCAAGAATGGCCTCAGCAGGTAAAGTTTCTTGCCGCTGAGCCTGACCACCTGAGTAAAAGGAGAGACAGGTTTCCTTCTGACCTCTACGTGTATGCCAAGGCATATATATATATATATATACACACCCTCCCCCAAATACATTTTACAAGAGAGAGAAAACTGAATTTGAGTTATCACTCTTGTGCTGCAAGTGTTTTACCCACTGAGGAGTCATCTCTACAACCTAAGAGACATTCTTGAAAGGATAAAATTATAGAGATGAAGAACACATTAGGGGATGGCCCAGCAAAGAAAAAGATGGGCATGACCACAGAGGCACTGATGAATAAGTTTTAGCTGGGTTTGATGGCTACAATTATAATCCTAGGAACTGAGTTCAAGGCCAGCCTAGTCTACATAGGGGATTCTAGGTCGGCCAGGACTGCTACACAGTGAGACCCTGCCTCAAAATTAAAAAATCAGAAACAAACAAAAATACACTGTTTTGTATCCAGAGACTTTACCCAAGTTCTGTAGTATGTTATTACTGCAGGAACAGCATGAAAGGTACCAAAGACCTCTATATGAGTTCCTGTAATAACTGAGTCCTTAATAATAAAGAAGTTGATTCAGTAGATCACACCCATGCTTCAAGAAAACATACAGCCTGGAATAGTTACCTTTATGGTCCCTACTCGGTCTTCAAATGACTTGAAGGTTGCAGAGTTCCTTTAAAGAGATAAGGGAGATAATGGCGTGAAAAGGTGTTTTCTTACCTCACCCTCCTCAAGTTTAAGGACCTAGGGCTAGGACTACGCCCACCTTCTAAAGGTTCCATGAAAATGGGACACAACAGAAAGGAGCACAGTGACCCTGCAGACTCTACATAGGGTAATTTTGAGTGTTTTCCAGTTGGGTCCAGATGTCATTTAAGAGTACTGTAAACCCCTGACTACAGTGTGCAGGATCCCTGCTCTAATCTAAGCAGACAGCCCTGATTAAGCTCAGAAGCAGCTCAGTGGGGGTCCTCAAGCACTGAAAAAATAAAAGACATTCTTGGGTGTCCTCCTTCTAGGAAAGTGAGAATGTGGTCCCCATTATCATAAATCATGCAGTCAGTTCCCACATTTTAGGAAATCACTGGAATCAACACATCTAGAGTACAAGTAAGCATCAAGCTAAGAAAACCACCTCTTGGTCATATTATCGTTTTGGGTTTGTTTTTTTTTTCCCCTTTCTTTTCTTTTTTGTGTTGGGATAAGTTTTGGAGTCCTTCAAGTATATCTTCAGACAAACCACATAAAAGGAAAATCACAGACAGTTTTGGAATAATAGAGGGTAGAAAGACAGAGGAGAAAGGTCTTCACATACTAAGACACAACAGTTTTCCTAACAAGGATGGACTTTGCTGAGGCACTATGCTTGGTCAAACAGGTGAGAAGCAACAGAGATGGTCCTGTTGGGCTGAGAATGAGGTCTCCAGAGATCCATGTGCCAGCCTCGCTAACCCTCCCTGCTGAAACCACAGGCATCCAGAGCTAGAGCTTGCAAAGCTAAATCTGGGTCATAGGTTCACAGAATGGTTCTTCTCTGGAGGCCTCAAAAGAAGTTTCCTTCCCATGAGCTCTTCCTTGCCAGCCTACAGACAGTCTTTAGCTGAGAGGAAGCTGCCAGGAAAATGAAGACACATGGACTGGGGGGACATAGAAGTACAAGGTATGACTGATATTGCTGTCCACCCCCACCCAGAGACATTTCTGGAGCAATGGAAGCAGGAATGAATACATTACCTCATGGTCGGCATACTTATCGAATGGCGGATGGAGTAGCTGCTGCTTGGAAGCATGGTGAAAGCAGAGAAGGAAGCAAGAATTAGCCTGTGGTGCCAGATCAGCCCACACTTGCCAGCTTAGATCATATATAAGAAGAGGCAAGACTCTCCCAGCACCAGAGTGAGCTACTGACCCTTTCCACACAATGCCCTCTCTTCCAGCTCCAAGGGTTTCTAATGCTGCCTTTGCTGAGCAGTATGGCACTGATCAGGAAGAGCATTAAAACAGGAAAACTGAAACCGGTAGGGTATACCTTTAGTCCTACCACTAGGAAGGCAGAGGCAGGCATATCTCTGAATTCAAGTCCAGCCTGCACATAATAGGATTGAGAACACAAGGTGCAGGGTTGGTATTTCCTCCTATGTGCAAATGCTTATTTTCAGGCATAAACTTAGGTATGGACATTTACCATATAACGTTAGGTCAGTCAATTTTATTGACCCAGAAATATGCAGTCCAGTCAGGTCCAGATGAGGCACTCATAGGGGATAGTCATGCCTTGTGAGCAAGTAGCTGCCTACTGGTACCATCCTGAGGCAAAGGGGGCTTCCACTGTACTGGCTTTCCTACTTTCACCCAGCAAAGCCTCCCGTAGGCCTACCGGAGTCCACCTTGCCCTACAGGTGTGTCCATAGGTCATGTCCAAGGTCACCTTACCTAAAGGAGTGTGAGAACGAATGAGCCCTGAAAGATAGCAGCAGGAGAAAAGAAAGACAGCATTATTAAGCAAGGGAGGCCAATACCATACAAGACCCCCAACAGAAGCCCTATGTCCCTCTGTTCAAATTCTGGAAGGTTAAGTAGGGTTAGCATGTGAGAAGACACTCTGTGGATGCCTCTTTAGTGCTTAAGCTGATAGGAACAGCAGAATACATAGCTCCATCCTGACTCCACGAAAAGCTAATAAGAAATCTGGCAACCATGTGATTCATGGCCCTGTATTTCTGAGCACCGTTACATGTATAATAACACAAACAATTACAGGTTAAAGGACAGAGAGCAAAGAGAGGTCTAAAGAAAATACCTGAGACATAAGTAGCCCAGTGAGTAAAGACTTGAGATATGACACAGTGAGCCAGCCAGGCTGGGTCAACACTTCATGTCCACGGAGCACCTTGCATTCCCTGAAAGCTAAACAGGAACCCAAACACCATAAGATGACCTAGAACATACTAGAGGCTAAGCACTAAGGTTCTAGGCTGCATCACAAAGGCCAACCATGAACATGCAAGTCCAAGGGCAGCTGCTTACAAGGTAGAACATAGCTGGCGACTCCTCCACAGCACAGCAAGGCCCTCCCCCTCTAAACTGCTGGACTCTATGAGTGGCCTTGAGCAGAGGCTACTCCCCAACACAGAAGGAGCCACTGAAGAACACACTCATCACTCTGTACGTTTAAGTAGGGTCATCAAGCCTACTTCCTACTTCCAGTTTCCCATCTCAAGTGGAGGGTACATCAGAGGTGCCTGGAGCTTCAATGGCTCTAGAACTGGTCCACCATGGAGGACAGAGACATCCATCTGCTCCTCCTAAACTCATGATATTAGTTTCCTGAGACCAATGGACATTCTCAAGAAACTATTAGCATGATAAATCTGGGCCTCAGAAACCACTGTGATTATTTGTGAGATGATGGAGCTCTGCTATGGACCAGAGAGATCAGAGTTCAAAACACTAATACGAACATCAACAAATATGCTCTCTTCCCCAGGGAAAGACACATAGTAAACAGGAAGCCCTTTGGGCACTGTGAAAACAACACCACCACCCAACTGGAGAGAACCAGTTTCACTGACCTTGTTCTGAAAACCCTCTCTGATCACTGTGGTTGGTCCACACAAGCCAGAACAGTGAGACCAGACAATGCTATGCCAGCATTACTGCCACAGGAACACTGTTAACTGCCTGCCATAGTCCTAAGGCTACATACCATGGGGTCAATAGCAGATCCCAGTTCTCTGAGAAGAAAATAGGAACTTTATTTCTTTTCCAACAAGGAGAAGAAATGACACAGGATCATGTCTTATGCTCCCAAAGAAAGGCAGGCCATATAAAAAAACAGCTCAATCAAGATAGCTAAACATAGCTTTTAATTCCAGCACTTCAGAGGCAGAGGCAGGCGGATCTCCATAACTTTAAGACCAGGCTGGTCTACAGAGCAAGTTCCAGGACAGCCAGGGCTACACAGAGAAACCCTGTCTCCAAAAAACAAAAAACAAACAAAAAACCCAAAAAGATGGCTAAACAGGTTAGACATGGTATCCAATACTTCAGTGCAACACTTAGGAGATAAAGGCAGGTGGATCTCTGTGGGTTTGAGACCAGTCTGATCCACAAGAGTGGGTTCAAGGCCAGATAAGTATACACTGTGAGATTCTATCTCAAAGAAAGAAAAAAAGATGGCTCAGAGCCACTTCCAAACACTAATGCTCTATCAGGTATCTACCCAGAATGCTCTGAACAGACTAAAAAGGGAGTAAAAGCTTAGAGTGGTACCTCATACCTATAATCCCCACATTTGGAAAGCTGATGCAGTAGAATTACCATGAGTTCAAGACCAGCTTGGATTGCAGAGTGAGGAACTCTCTCAAAAGGACAACAAAAATGCAAACACACAAGCACACAGAGTGGGAACACCTTAAATGAGCAAGCAACCTATTTTTCAGGAAGAACAGGATGGTAGTTCCTGGGAGCTGGCCAGGATACTAGTGGTATAACCAGCAACTACCCAGCACCAGACATAGCACCTCATAGTTCAAGAAGTCTCAAGCTGATCCTAAGGACAACATGTGACCTGCCCTAACAGACACCCCATTACATCATGACTCCAAGGCCACATCACTGCTTTGCAAAAGAGCTGCAGGGAAAAAGAGACTAGTGACCTTTCTTTCCCCAAGGAATCAATAAACGACCAAAGACAACAGAAGTCAGAGGAATTCTCATAAACAAAGGTCTATTGGTAGATTGGTCCAGGTTATCATGGGGGTCCCTATGTTATGTGTCTGAATCCTTGACTTGAAACAGGTTTCCACTTGAAACTGCTTACCTCATGTCTCCGAGCTTCCTACTGATGGCAGAGCCCATGGTAGACAAGGCAGCAGATGTCTTCTGTCCTGCCTGTGAAAGGGTTTCTTGAGTCTTCTTGTAGCTGGGAAAAAGACACACCACTTAGACTAACTACAAAGCAAGGGCAGCAATAGTTCATCGCCAAAGAAACCAAGTGTGTAGAGAACACCCATGGGAAAACCAGGGAGGAGTTGGGCAGGTGGTAAACATTCACTGGGTGGTGGGGGCATGCTCCCTGGGCCTCTACAGTGATGATCTACTCCAGTTCCTCAACTTCCAGTTCATCTAAACCTGACCTGAGACTTTGCCATTCTCTTGTTTTCTTATGGTACTTCTGACTGCTCAGGGAGCCAAAAACCTGCCGGCTACAGAGAAAACAGAGCACAGACATGCTGGGCCTGGCAGCACTCGGGCAGGCAATACTGCAGCAGCAAACAAAGTTCTCAGCTTCTGATCAAGCCAATTCAAGCTCAAAGTTTCCCTTCCAATTCCCACATAAATAGTCTTCTGAGACAAGAAGGCACAAGCTGAAGAGCATTCATGAAGGACGTCCCCAGTTTGGGTTAGCACCTGTGCAGTGCCTTCATTACACTGAAGAGCCCTCTGATTTCCAGCACTTTCTACACAATATCCTTCCAGAATGTGAACATCCCTTTCTCATGCTCCCTCTACTGTGCATGGGCAGCCTTGGCCCGCAGCAAAGACCACCAGTCCCATCTCCCCCCACTCCCTATGCTGTTTATTCACATATATACACATATACACATCGCACTGAGACACGGCTCTACAGCCTTAACCCAATGAGATGAATGTCATGATGGTCAGAGATACTAAGGAGTTCATCATAAGAATCTTGCTTCCCCTGCAGAGCAAGTTCCAGAACAGGCTCCAAAGCTACAGAGAAACCCTGTCTCAACGCCCCTGCAAAAAAGAATATTGCTTCCCTGTTGGCTCTGCTACCACATAAAAGACACAGCAGTCTCAGAAACAACAAAGACCATAACCAAATAACCAAATGCCTCATTCAAAACCTTTAAGTCATAGCTCCTCATTGGATGGAGCTGGGGAACTTGAAGCTGAGCCAGGAGTAGATCAAGACTCGTGAGGCTTCTTAGTATCACCATGGTTACCTAAAGACCTTCTCTCCAACATACCTGGCAAAGCTTGAAGTTAGGGTATCAGTACCGGGCTTTCCAAAACCTTCCTGGCCCTAACTCCTATAGGAGATCTGGTAAGAGCATCTGCCAATCCATAGGTTAAAGACAGGTCTGATGACCCACAAAGGCCCTGCAGCCTCCTCCTGAGCCTACACAAACCCAAGTTACATAGCACTTTCCTACCAAAGCCAGGGAAGTGAGAAGCAAGATTTCTGTAAGTACACTTCACTGAAAACAAAGTGTACAAAGTGTTTCTTTAAAACATCAAGTTCAAGGTGATTAAGGACTACAGCATTTATTTGCAGAAATATAAATTCAAAGTAACTACTACCTAGAAAAGGGGGGGCAGCAGAAAAAAGGCAGAGGCAGAAGCAGAGGCAGAGAGAAAGAGAGAGAGAAGCACAAACATACTCCAGTCAGTCAGTAATGATAGCACAGGCCTATAATCCCAGCACTTGGGAGGCTAAAGGAGAAGAATGAAAAGTCTGAAGCCTACTAAACTGCATAGCAAAACCTTATTTTAAAAAAGGAGGCAAAAGAGGAAGGAAGAGAGGGAAGGAAGAAAGGCATGTAATAAGGTCATCACCCAGGTCCATAGCTGCAGGCAAGCTGTGACTGCCTCATATACCCAGACAAACATACTCCTTGGCAATCTGGGAATCATTACATGTCATGCATATTGGGGAAGCTAAGCTCAGAAAGCGATAGCTAGAAAGCAGAGACAGACAACTAGCTAGAGAGTACTGTGCTGTGCTGCTTCTTTGAGACTTAGACCTCTTAGAACGCTGGTTCTCAACCTGTGGGTCAAGACTACTTTTGGAGGGCCTTTTCATAGGAGTCTTGTACCAGATATTCTGTATATCAGATAATTACATTATGATTCAGAACAGTAGCAAAATTACAGGTATGAAGTAGCAACAAAAATAATTTTATGGTTGGGGATCACCAACATTAGGAAGGTTAGAAACCACTGTCTTAGAAGAACACAGAGGGTTGGAGAGATGACTGAGGTTAAGAGGTTAACTGCCCTTCCAGAGGTCCTGAGTTCAATTCCTAGCAGCCATATGATAGCTCAAAACCACCTATAATGAGAGCTGATGCCCTCTTCTGGCCTGCAGGCATACATGCAGCAGGCAGAGCACCGTATACACAATAAATAAACCTTAAAAAAAAAGAAAGAAGAAAAGGAGGAGGAGGAGGAGGAGGAGGCGGCGGCATGTGTCTGTCAGCAATTGTGGATGTACTTTCCCTGCCCTTTCAGAGTCTTCCTTTTGAGGCTAACCTCATTTTCTTAGGCTTACCAGAAGATACAGTTCCCTGTCCACAGTAACTAATTCTCATAATATTCACACCTGGGCAACCTTGTTAGGCTCCAAAATTAGAAGCAGGGGCTTCTCTGTCAACTTACCCTGGTTGACACTAATTGTAGCCCAAAGAACTCAAAGTAAAACATGAACCAACTAGTAACTACACAGTTAAGTGGTACACTATACCTATAAAGAGAAAGCAACCAAGTTTTATGGCCCACAGAATACGGATTCTCCTTATACACAAATGACTAAGAAAGCAAGCCCCAACCCACAGCATCTGTGCTGTGTAAGTGCAGTACAACGTTCCCATGGCAATACCCAGGGGGCAGACACTCATGCCTAATGAGCCCCATGTTGTTCCAGTCCTCCAGCATGCTACTGGCTAAAAGGAAAATACAAACACACGGGTCAAGAAGGTCAGAAAGCTTCCTCTGTGAAACTGATAGGCAGAGTCAATCCTGCCAGCAATCCAGTTCCTAAATTCTGGTCAAGGTAGGCACTAGCTTCTTCTTCTGGAAAACACCAAATGGCGGATGATGCCGGTGCAATGGGAGGACTGGGAGGACCCGGGGACCCAGGAGGCCCAGGATTAGGAGGATTCAGCAGTGGTTGTGGTGGAGGCCAAGGCCGCAGGGCTCGCAGAGGTAAAGCCGAAGGAGTGGATCCCCGTCACCAAGCTGGGCCGCCTGGTTAAGGACATGAAGATCAAGTCCCTAGAGATCTACCTCTTCTCCCTGCCCATTAAGGAATCGGAGATTATTGATTTTTTTTCTGGGAGCATCCCTAAAGGATGAGGTTCTGAAGATCATGCCAGGGCAGAAGCAGACCAGGTTCAAGGCTTTCGTTGCTATTGGGGACTACAACGGTCATGTTGGTCTCAGTGTTAAGTGTTCCAAGGAGGTAGCCAGTGCCATCCGAGGGGCCATCTTGACCAAGCTTTCCATTGTCCTTGTGTGGAGAGGCTACTGGGGGAACAAGATTGGCAAGCCCCACACTGTTCCGTGCAAAGTGACAGGCTGCTGTGCCTCTGTGTTTGTGCATCTCTTCCTTGCCCCCAGAGGCACTGGCATAGTCTCCGCTCCTGTGCCCAAGAAGCTACTGAT
>LOJH01036922.1:4945-15392 GCA_001685095.1 Ellobius talpinus | reverse complement strand
GCATTCAGTTTAGTTTTCCCTGCCTAGCTAAGTTCTGCCTTGCTATAGGCCAAAAGCAGTTTCTTTATTCCTTAACCAATAAAAGCAACACATAAACAGAAGGACCACCCACATGAATGTTGTGAATATATTTTATTACCATTGCTTAATAAAGAAGCAATTTGACCTTATGGCATGGCAGAATATAGCAAGGTGGAAAATCTAAGCAAAGATAGAGGAAGAAAGAAGGTGGAATCAGGCAGATGCTATGTAAAGGAGAAAGATGCCAGAACCTTACCAGTATCCACAGCCTTCTAGAGATATACAGATTAACAGAAGTGGATTAATTTAAGATATAAAAGCTACCTAGAAATACACATGAGCAGTTGACCAAAGAGTGTTGCAATTAATATAGCTTTTGTGTGATTATTCAGGTCTGGGCAGTCGGAAACAAAAGCATAGCCTCTGTTTACAAAATGATGCCTACAATCTGGCATGGATCCGCATAATACTTAAAAAAGCTTATAAAGGGGGGAAGGCTTCTACACCCACAAATACAGGAGTCAATTGGAGCATCTTGGTAGCCATATTTTTTCAAATAAGCTCTGTTTGCTGGTGGCTACCAGAGGCACTGCTCCTTGAAAAGATGGTTTCCTGGTTCGTGTTAGTGGCTCTTTTGGGAGTTTCTGTTACAGAGTACTTAATGGGGTTTGTGAGCCACATGTGGTAAGTTGCTTAATGGCAGTAATATAGATTCACTGCATCCCTGGAGCTGGGGCTGTGAACAGAACTCAAAGAGCTGGTGGTAAACATACCTCTGCCATATTGAAAGGCTGAGAGAGGTGGAACCAGCATCCAGGGCCACAGCAACCACACCACTTACCATTTAAACAACAACAACAACAAAGTGCTCCTTGTCAGATAAAAATTTCATATACACAACAGGACAGATTCATAAAAGGCCTCTAAATGAGACACAATGTGTTTTAAAAATGTATGTAGCCTTGGTAAATAGAGGAAAAATAATATAAACAGTTATAACAAGAAATAATAGTTTTAAAAATAAACCAAAGTCTTTAAAGAGAGTAAAAGTAATAGAAAACATGTAAAGATAGAAAATACACAGAGAGTATGGATTATGTATACTATTGTGTTTTCTTTTAATTATTTGACTGTGAATGAACTAACTACAGAGAGACATTTCATTTTATATATATATATTTTTTAACGATATTTTGACTTCAAAATTTGAGTCTAAGGGTATGTTACTTTGGAAAAGAGGTTCTGCTTTTGTTTCCACAGAGGATGGGAACTTTTGGATTCCATCCAGACTAATTTGGTTTTGATAGAACAAGATCCCTGAAAGATCTCTGTGAACCCTAAAAATACCTCACCCAACAAATAGCAGGAAGCAGTTTGGAGAAAACTACACCCAAATTCTCAAAATGCTTATTTATAAATGTGTATTTTCATTTTAAAAGGGTTGGTTATAAATGATTAATGGTCACAGTCAATTTCNTATGTTACTTTGGAAAAGAGGTTCTGCTTTTGTTTCCACAGAGGATGGGAACTTTTGGATTCCATCCAGACTAATTTGGTTTTGATAGAACAAGATCCCTGAAAGATCTCTGTGAACCCTAAAAATACCTCACCCAACAAATAGCAGGAAGCAGTTTGGAGAAAACTACACCCAAATTCTCAAAATGCTTATTTATAAATGTGTATTTTCATTTTAAAAGGGTTGGTTATAAATGATTAATGGTCACAGTCAATTTCTAAAAAAACTAAAAATAAAAATAAGGGGGATATGATATAGAGATGAATACTTTGCATTGGTATAGATCTTGGTTTATTGATACACATTTAAAGTCAGTTTTGTTATATGTATATTTCTATTCTTGTTTAAGGTATTATGCTTATATAGCTCATTTAAAAATGTAGTACATAACTAAAAATTACAGATTAATAGTCATTTATAACAGTCAAACTTGTAGTCATGTTAGTTAGAGTTTCTAGATATACAGAGATATGTTTCAGTTAGATAGATAATCTTCAATACTTCAAAGACCTACAGAATATAGTATTTAAAATGTTTTAAGAACTTAGACTTTTTTTGACAGTGAGACATGTCTGCTGTTGGCAACACCAATTATTTCAGAGATGTTGATGGACACTGAAGAAACTCATTATGGAATTTGCCTTCAATATGACAAGGCTAGCCATTTGGGCAAGAAACTGCTCTTGCCTAGACTGCTTGATGGTATGCTGTATGAGCTCGACATGTATGACCCACAGAAAAATGATGGCTGAACTTGCCTAAAGAAGACAAGACAGTCCTTCAGGGATCCTGCTTCGTTAAAGAGTCTGCCAGACATTCTGCAGGACACAGAAGAAAGTGACTGACAAACTACNCCATTTGGGCAAGAAACTGCTCTTGCCTAGACTGCTTGATGGTATGCTGTATGAGCTCGACATGTATGACCCACAGAAAAATGATGGCTGAACTTGCCTAAAGAAGACAAGACAGTCCTTCAGGGATCCTGCTTCGTTAAAGAGTCTGCCAGACATTCTGCAGGACACAGAAGAAAGTGACTGACAAACTACCAATATAGGCAAAACAGTCTTTCAAATTTCTTGCTTCATGGAAGTCTGCCAGATACTATGGGCCTATAGGCTGAAGATGGATTCCTCAAAATTACAGAAAAACTTTGGGTCCAGGCAGTAAGATGTCTCTGTTAATTCTAGAGTTTTGGAAGTTGCTTACAGTGCACGTCCTGTTTACTCAGGTAATATTATATCCTTCTGAGGTCATTGATGGAGTTAAAGACAGATAGTTATAGTTTTCCTTAGTTATGATAAAAAGATAAGTTAGATATGAAACTTTAGATGTACAAAGAAATATTGTAAGTGTAATTCTTGTTTGATACCTATTTTGTTATATGTAATTCTACTATGTTAAAGTTAAAACCTTCTTTTTTATTCAGACAGAAAAGGGGAGATGGTGTGGAATGTCCCTCTATATGCTATGAATATGTCTTATTATCATTGGTTAATAAAGAAGCTCCTCTAGCCTATGGCAGAGCAGAATATAGCAAGGTGGAAAAACTAATCAGAGATCAAGGAGGAATGAAGGCTCAGTCAGGCAGATATGATATAGCTGCTGAAGAAGAAAGATGCCAGAACCTTACTGGCAAGCCACAGCTTTGTGGTGATACACAGATTAATATCAATGGGTTAATTTAAGATACAAGAGCTAGCTAGGAATATGCCTGAGTCATTGACCAAACAATATTGTAATTAATATATTTTTGTGTGATTATTTGGGTCTGGGTTTCCAGAAATGAAAGTGTAGCCTCTGTTTTCAAATTCCCCTTCTTATTTTAGCATATCTGTAATTTCCATCATTAGAACCCTTTAAAGAATATTTGATTATGCTGAAGTCTGTGTTATTACATTGGGGTTAGCAGTTAGATTAGTCCATCCCAAGTATCCTCCATCCCATCTGGCTAAAGACTATTTGTTCCCCTTCTTTTGTCCAAACTATGGGTCCCAGTGGATAAAGGCAATCTTTTGCATGGTAAGACAATATCAGGGTGTTTCCTGTGATAGGGATGTCTCTTATTTCCCCTTTCATGATGCATTGAGGTTCTGTTTGCATAAGTTGAAAGAAAAACAACTAAAACATTAGTTATAAGACAGTCATAATGCAAAACTGAACAGCAAGAACACAAAGTTATGTTAGACAGTCAAACCTCAGAAAGTCCTTTTTCAGTCACTTTCCACCTCTGGGGGTTGGGCTCCTCTTCCATGGATTCCTCGAGTGCCTTCTCCAAGTGTGAGTGATGAATCCAGGCAGGCAGAAACATCAGTGTCTTTAACAGCAGTAGGAATCCAGAAAGTCACAATGTAAGGTCCTTTCCATCTAGGTTCAAGCCGGTCAGCTTTGAAGTAGCAGACTAACACAGGACTAATACAGCACCTCCAGGCTGTAACCAGGGTCAGGTGGGAGGTACCCAACAGGTTGAGCATCCTGGACCTAAGAGAGAATCTTAACCAAAGTTAATTGCAATCCTTTTAAGGACTCAGTTTGGAGTGGGCCGATCTGATAACTGTCTGGCTTGTACTTGAGGGATGATGGGAGGTGGTACCCATAGACTATTTCATATGGGGTGAACTTTTCTCGGTAGAGTGTGCATAGGACTCTGCGAAGGGCATAAGGTGGTCAATCCAGTTATCACTGTAGAACCCAGAGCTTGGCTACACTGCTTCCATGGCAGGCTCAATAGTGGCAAGCCAGAAAGTCATGCTGAGTATCGGTTTACCCTAAGGCAACACCTGACTCAAGGAAAGACCACAAATTGAAACCATCCAGGTACTACCTAGGAATGAACCAGTCAACATCCAAGGGGAAAATACCTAACTTTCCAAAGGAAATACCTGAAGTTTCAACCATTATAGTCAAGATCACCAGATGTCCCTTAACCCAGCACATACCCATTCCCTTTCATCAAGACACACCTAGACAAATGTCAGTCAGAGATCTCAAACCTTAAAAATCCCTCACCTCAACCTCTGTTAGGATAGGAAAAAAAACCACCCCAACTGAGCTCAAAGCTCTCCGATCTTGTTCTGCTATGGTTTGACACACAGAGGGTCCATGCTCAAACTTGAATAAAGGCTCCTTTGACTCCTTGGTGGTCTTTGGGAGACTCCGTGACCTGGGCATATCAACCACCAGTTTCAAAAATATATTTAGCTGAAATCTCCTTTAAAGTTCTAGTCATTCTCTCTACTTTTCCTAAACTCTGAGGATGATACATACAATAAAGTTTCCAATTTAAGAAACTTAGAGAGCAATTGAGATAATTTGGCCATGAAGGCTGGACCACTGTGAAACACCAGAGATATTGGGAGGACAAATAGGGGAATAATTTCCATTTCTAACTTCTTAGCTACCACTTGGGCCATTTCCATTAGGGATGGAAAGGCCTACCCACCCTGTGACAGTATATCAACAGAGACCAACAGATATTTGTAGCAAGACAGTGCTGGCTTGACTTCAGTGAAGTCTATTTCCCCAAACTCACTGGGTACCATTGGCCTAGGGGAAGTATGTTCTTCTTTGCATTTGCCTGGGCACACGTCAGGCAGTGGTTTGAAATGCCCTGAAGTTTTCCAGGTAGCCAGACATGAGGGGAGCTAAGTTCTGAGATCTACTTAGGTGACAATTGCGTGGCATGATGCAAGGCCATTAGCCAGTTTTGGCCCAGTAACTTCTTTGCCATGCAGATTCTTCCATCAGGCAAGAATTTGTTGTGGCTCTCCTGAGCCCCCAAGTCAGACTGTGACTTGATATCTTCTGGATTGTACTCAGGAATATCTTCATCGAGGCCAAATCAGGACTCAGGGAAGGCAGATAGATAGTTCCAGAACAGTCTGGGGTTTGGGTTCACCAAGTGTAGCCTCTTTGGCAACTTGATTTGCATGGTTGTTATCCTGAGGTTGGGGGCTTTTGTCTTTTTGATGCTTTGGTAATGAATAAAAGCCAGCTCAGCTGGTAGCCAGATGGCCTTTGGCAACTGGACAATTTCATGTTTATTTTTTCATAGTCTTGATCTACGAGGTGAGTAAACACCTCTGTTTATATGAATATGAACCATGACAAAAGCAAGTATCTATGTAGATGTTTGTCCTTTCTCCTTCGGCCCATCTTAAAGCCTATGTCAGAGCAATTATTTCTGCTCTCTGGGCAGATGCCCCCTGGGCAAGGCTTGCGCCCAAATGACCTCCTTCTGGCCTGTAACCACCAACACCCCTGCATACTTGGTTCCTTCTTGAATGAAGCTGCTGCCATCCATATAGAGATCTGCGTCTCTGGTAGTGAAAGTTTGTCAGGTCAGGTCGCATATCTTGGATGACATGCAGCATCTCCAGGTCGTCATGGATGGTCTCCTCAGGGTCATCATCTGGCTGCAAGGTGGCAGGATTAATGGCCAAGGATTTATCAAAAGTCAGTCTGTCCTTACCCAAAAGAAGGGCTTGGTACTGGGTCAGATGGGCATTAGACATCCAGTGGTTGGTGGCATCTCTCAGCAGGGCTTCCACAGTATGTGGAGCTATTACAGTTAGAATTTGCCCCGATGTGAGCTTGTCAGCTTCTTTTACATGAACTGCAGTGACTGTGATGGTTCTTAAACAAGGGGGCTACCCAGAGAGTACAGGATCCAGTCTCTTTGAGACATAAGCTACCGGCATTACTCAAGGTCTGAGTCAGGACTCCCTTGGCAATACCCTTTGTTTCATGGACAAAATGATGGAAGAGCTTAGAGATACCAGGGAGAGTTAATATGGGGGCCTTACCAGGGTCTCTTTTAAGTTCTTAAAGGTCTGTTCATGCTCCTCAGTCCATTCCAAAGGGGTGTTGCCCCCAGCTGTACAAGAGTACAAAGGTTTGGCAATTTCAGCAAACCCAGGCATCCAAAGATGGCAGTATCAACCAGCTCCCAGAAATTCCCTAACTTCTTTCTTGGTTGGAATTGAGTTTTGCAGTATGGCTGCTATGCAGGCCTGGGGCAACAGTCTGTGTCCTTCTCTCAGCTCAAATCTCAAGTTAAGTAGGGGATGAGCAAATTTGAACTTTCTTTTTAGAAACTCTGTAGCCTACCTGGGCTAGAGTTTCCAAAAGGCCTCTGCTGGCTCATGTTTGAGCTCTCCTCATCTTTAGTAGCCAAAAATAAATCATCTACATGCTGAAACAAAGTTACCTAAGAATACTTATTATGGAGGAGATTTAAATTCTGGTTGAATGCTTCATCCAAGATGGTGGGAGAGTGTCTGGACCCTTGAGGCAGACTGGTCCAGGTTAGTCATCATGGTATCCTCAGTTCAGGGTCAGCCAACTCAAATGCAAAGATGGGCTGGCTTAATTTCCACAGAGGGATGGAGAAGAACGCATCTTTTAAGTTCAATATCGTGTAAACTTTATGTTCTGGTGTTAATAAACTGAGCAAAGTGTAGGGATTTGGAACAGTGGGGTAAATGGTTTCTACCCTCTTGTTCATTTCCCTCAAATTGTGTACTGGTCTATAGTCTTGAGTTCCAGGCTTTTGGAGAAGCAACAAGGGGGTATTGCAGGCTGACTGGCAAGGAATAAGTATGCCTCCTTCAGGGAGGTGCCTGATGTGAATCTTAATCCCTTCCCCATCCTCTGAACTGATGGGGTACTGCTTGCCTTAAATGGGAATTGCCCCAGATATTAGTTGCATGATGATGGGTGGCATATGTTTTGCCATGCCAGGAGGAGTGTCCTCTGCCAAACCATAGGAATTTCCTGGATCAACAACTTTTCCATTCCTCTTCCAGGGAATGGGCTGGATTTTGGAAAAGCAGGTTACTCCATTAAGGATTAAAATAATCACAATTTGTTTTATAGAAGAGAGACCTTGCAGAGGAATCTTGGGTGCCTGTCCAGGCAACCAGCTGTTTCTGTCATTTCTTACATTTTTGGAAGTCAATTGCATGCACTTCCTGCTTATTCAAGTAATATTATTTCTGTCTGGGTCTTTGGTGGAATTGAAGACTAGATAGTAATAATTATAGTTTTTCTTAGTTATGATAAAAATAAAACTTAAATATAAAACTTTAGACTCACCAAGATAAGATAGATAATAGAGTATTTTCTCTAATTTAGCCAAATACAAATGGACTAAATATTGTAACTGCAACTCTTGCTTGATAGCTGTTTTATTGTATGTAATTTTACTATGTTAAAGTTGAAAACTTCCATTTTGATTAGACGGAAAAGGGGGATCCTTCTGTATGCTGTGAATACATGTTGCTCTCATTGGTTAATAAACAGGTTGCTTTGGTCTATAACTAAAGCCTGGCAGGAAAGCTACACAGAAACACAGGGAGAAAGAAGGGTGAAGTGAGAGGTAGATGCAAGCCAGCTGCACAAGAAGAAAGATGCCAGCAGACCAGTAGAGTCACAGCCAAGAGGCAATGCATAGGTTAACAGAAATGGGTTAGTTTACATGGAAGAGCTAGTTAGTAATAAGCCTGGACTATAGGCTGAGCATTCTGTAATTAATATAAGCTTTTATGTGTATATTTGGGACCAGGAATGGTAGGGACAAAAGAAAAGCTTCATCTCTGTTTACAGTCATGAGTTGGGAAAGGTCAGTTCTAGGAAACAGAGGGCAGCTCAACTCTCACAGTAAATAGACACTTATTTTTAAAAATACAGCATAATGGCTCCTTCAAAATGGTATCAGGTACATTTCTAACAGGGAGGCGTCCAGGGAATCTAGTAAGTTTCATGAACTTCTTAAAGCTATTTTGAGCTGTTTACCTTTTATTTAAAAAGGGTTTCCTTACAGAATGGAATGTTTAGGTCTTAGAGGAAACTGTTACATAATATTCCACCCCCCTTTGTGGTACTTTGAAAGAAATTGGCCCCCATAGGAAGTGGTACTATTAGGAGGTGTGGACTTGTTTGAGTAAGTGTGGCCTTGTTGGAGGCAGTGTGTCACTGTGGAAGCCAGCTCTGAGGTCTCATATATGCTCAAGCCACACCCAATGAGACAGTTTACTTCCTGTTGCCTTTGGATCAAGATATAAGGACTCTCAGCTGCAGCACCATGTCTGCCTGCTGCCTTGCTTCCTGCCATGTTTATAATGGATAAACCTCTGAACTTTAAGTGAGCCACCCCAATCAAATATTTTCCTTTATTAGAGTTGCTGTGGTCACGGTGTTTCTTCACAGCAATAGAACCTTAACTAAGACACCCTTCTTACATGTTTTGCTGACTCTTTTGTAAAGATCTCTGAGTCTTGGAGAAGTTAGCTATAGTTTTTTATCTATGTCTAAGAATTAGGCCACTATGCCACAGCATGATTGTGCCACAAGAAATCACTGTCCTCCTGAGCATTACCAGTGGTTCTGAGCTGAGATCAAGAACAATGTTGATTTACAGGTATAAACACATGTTTAGAAGGAATCTGACAGGCACATCACATCCATTTAGTAAAACAGTAGAAGTTGTTTCCCAGGGGGACCCATGACTTCTGCAGACATGGGTTTTTGTCCTGGAGTATAGTTCCAGGTGTGAATCCCTCTTGTGGGGCAGGCCTTACATTCATCAGAAGCCTGTTGGTCTTCCCTTCGTAGCCGGGTCACTACTGCACAAGCAGGGACCGCTTGCCTTTCATGTCAGTATTTAGCCTTGAGTACACAGCCAAGCAGAAATGATGGTGACAGTTCTCTAGCAGCAGCCTGGATGGCCACTTCTGCCCTTCCAAAAGTCAGTCAACAGGTTGCTTTCCAGCTCCACGTCAATTTAATTTCTCCAGTCCTGCAGTATGTGCAGTCTTCAGCAACAGGCTCTTAGCACATAGTTTTGGCATAGAACTAACAGCAGTAGCAACTGCCTTTATGGTTTATGTGGGATCAGGGACTTCCCTAAGCAGCAGCTCAGAGGAGGTAGCTCAGCCCTGGCACTTGGACTTTTATTTAATAACCTTATGACCTCTTGAAGTGTTCTTTTTCACCATGTAAGGTGCCTTTTGTGTCTAAATTTTGTAGGATTTTTTTTATTTTTATTTTTGTTTGGTTTTGTTTTGTTTTCCAAGACAGGGCTTCTCTGTGTAACATTCCTAGCTGTCCTGGACCTAGCACTGTAGACCAGGCTGGACTGAAACTCACAGAGATCTGGCTGCCTCTGTCTCCCAAGTGCTGGATTAAAGGTGTGTGCCACCACTGCCTGGCACAGCTACTGTTTTAACAACCCATTCTTTTTTTTTAAATTAACCCAACCCAGCAGAGTTGTAAGATAGGTAGAAGAATCCTTGTACTTGGTTGTCTCTCCCATGGCTTTTCAAATCTGCAAAACCCTCAGAGGTTAGCATTATACCATCTATATAATAAAACAATTCCCAGAGGATGGGCAGGACAGGGCAACGTCCCAAACCACCATCCCAGAGCAAATAATGGGGTTACTTCTGGAAGTCTGATGTCATCTGTTGTCAGCAAGTGTCAGGCGATGGCAGAAGTTTATAACTAAGGAGATACAAAGGATGAACATAAGTCAGGTCTAATACAGCACGCAAGTGTCCCTCCCACTTGTATCAGCCGTTTCCTCCACAGGCCAAGGTTGGGTAAGAGGCACTCAGTCATCCTCTCTGAATCATTATATATACACAGCCTGGAAATTTCTTATGGAGTTCCCCTTTTCCGCCCTTGATGAACTCAGTGGGCCTGACATTATCTGCTCAGACCTATTCAGGGTCAAATGTGAATTTGGTCCTGCTTTACCCTGTTGCTCTTGCTGGCTTCCTGGGTCAGAGTAGACCTGGTTTGGTATTGTGGATGTACTTGTAGCTATAGCTAAAACTATTCTCTCTGTCTCTGTCTTTCTCTGTGTCTCTCTGTGTTTCTCTCTCTCTCTCTCTCTCTCTCTCTCTCTCTCTC
>LOJH01036921.1:0-11475 GCA_001685095.1 Ellobius talpinus | reverse complement strand
GTGTGTGTGTGTGTGTGTGTGTGTGTGTGTGTGTGTGTGTGTGTGTAAACACAGTGATGTTTGGATAGTGACATCATTAATACAGAGATGCACCAGGAAGATTCTGTGGCAAGAAGAGCCAGCTCTCAGGTGCAGCTTATAGAGATGAGTGCACTGGTTGCAGACCATGACTGACAGTGACCTGGCTTAGCACTCTTCTCAACTCCTGCTATTAGGAAGATTCCCAAAGATTTCTTCAAGGTTAGTTAAAGATATTGTAACTTTAAGAACAAAGCACATAGAAAAAGCAGGTGGATAATGTCTTCTGGAAGTCGAGAGCTTGTCCTCAACGACCTTTCCACAGCCTTTCCACAGGTCCCTGCCTGGAGGGAATTTGTGGAATTTGGTTTGGTTTGTATTTCTCCATTAGCCTCTCTCCATTCGATCATGATCATGCTTGTCTTGAGAAGAGCCTTGGAACAAACTCTCAAGTGAGCAGACTGGTTAGCCCCAGAAGCAGGTCACAAAGTATTTTCTGAATGACTTCAGAAATACGTAGTGTAGTAAGCATTAGAGCCAATTCGTTGAAGACTCCTTTTCTCAAGATTCTTTCAGATATTATCATACAGTAAGTCAATGTAAGCTGGCCTTCTAGAACATACTGTTATTTTTTAAGATGTTATGCTTTAAAAATGGGGTGATGATTTCTTATAGGTGTGGAATTGTGATTTGTGATATTAACATTAGGTCTGAAATATTAGTAGAGGGTGCGGTTCTGGTTAGTGACTATAGAAGTCACCTCTCACTGAAACCTGGGTTTTCATGCCATTTCTAACCAACCTCTTAGAGACTTCCTGGGCTTGCACTCTCATGTCCTTCTCCCCCTTTTCTTCCCGCCCCCTTTCTCCCTCTCCTTCTCCCTCCCTCTTTCCCTCCATCTACCCCCTGAGCAAATACTTGTACCTTGAAATAAAAGAATAAAACTTTCTCCTAATTTTAATTTTGCCTCATCCTCGAATTCTTTTAAGGAGGAAGAGAAGACTCTGTAAAGGCTAAACTACATTGTATATATTAGTAATGCCATACTTATATCCTTAAAATTTATTTCTTGTTGCAACAAAACTGCAGTTTACACTATGTCTTTGCAATAAATATTTTAAAATATGCTACAAACTTGAAGTTTTTGTTTCTGGGCATCGACACTGTACCCAGATTTTGTTGGTGGTTCCTTTTGAGAGACTGAGGACCCATCTGATTCTTAGTGATAAACACTGTCTTTAACTTGTCATGTGCCTTGCAATGGCATTGTTCTACAGAGTACCTTACATATAATAATCTTTTGAAGTTATCGCTAGATAAGGGTATCATGATCCTGTTCTTGTGATTATGGCTTTTGCACTTTGGGTAAGGAAACCCATGGTCCTACATATGATCTTAAATTTATCTGTAAATTCTGAGATCTGGCTTTCAAAAGGAAGTCCTTCATGTGCACAGGTTTAATTTGCAGTGTGATACTGAAGAACACATGATAAGGATCCTCTTTAGATAGTGGAGGAGTTATATTAATAGGATAGGAAGTATGTTTGTATTTGTAGTTTGATTAAAAAATAAGAATCTGAGTGCCCACGTGGTTCACATAACATGCATTCAGATAAGCACTTATGCACATCAAATAAGAGCAAACAAATACATTTTTAAAAACAAAAGTCCTTTTCTTCATTGCACAGAATTTTCCTAAAGTATTTTTTGTACATTGCAAGGATATCATGTTTAGGTGAATGATCTTAAACAATATAAGAGTCACAGGAAAATGCTTCAGACATATAGATTAAGATTATAGACTGCCTAGAGGCACGCAAAAATCTAGATCTGGGATAGCCTGGTTTAGAGTAGATTACACAGCCCAGATTGGACGCCTTCCACAAGCCTGAACCTTAAAGAATGTGCTTACTCCATCGTTCTCACTCCTCTCTGTAAGCAGTTGGATGTACTTGACACTGTGGGATGTAGGGTATTGTGAGTGCAGCCCAGTGTGAGTGCAGCACAGGCAGGTCAGTGATGAGCTTAATACGAAAGATGCATGAGAAGCATCAAGAAGACGTGCTTTCCTGAGAAAGAACATGAAATCCTGAAGAGGAAGGCAGAAAAGGAACCAAGTTTCCAGCAAGAGGGTCCCTTGCAGGGTGACAGAAATGACAGAGGGATGTAGCCCCCCCCTTTTTTCCTGTAGGAATAACAAGTCAGAATATCATGGAGATAGGAAATATGTATAGTGATACGAAGGCAATTTTGAATAGAGTGTAGTGTTTATAAAAAGTAGAGGCATGTGCAGCCGAACTGGATGGTACCGGTTGAAACCAGTTTTGGTAGGAAGTTTTTTCAGTTCTTTATGCAGGAACAAGCTTTCAAAGTAGTGATAGCCTCCAAACTAATGGATCAGTGATGTGGATTTTAAAAACATAAGTCCTTAACATTTCTGGTAGAATTCTGATGGTCAGGTTAGACTCATTTAGGAGACTGAGCCAGAGACCAGCCAGACCTTTACAGTGGGATATCACTTGCGGACTTCTTTAGCCATGCAATCTGTCTACAGCCTGTTCCACTATTCAGAAACAGATCCTTCAGGGTTCTAAGGAGCATGTGCTATTTATTTTCAGTTAGATGATCACGGTCTATATCACTCCGTCAGGTGGTGGCACCCAGTTTCTGGTCTGATGAAATGGGTAAGGTTGAACACAGAATTCAGGATCAAATGTTAGATTTCATCCTCCAGCCACTCCCTTTTGGGAATAATCACATTAGATTCACAGAAGTGAGTACCAGCCCATGTAAGCACTTGGCTATTTGCATGCTTGCATAATTTCAGTCTCCTAATTAGGAAGAGCTCTAAAGAATTCCATGTATGTCTCAGGACATAGTTTAGAACCAATTACAGGAAGAGCAGCTTCTAAGCAAATGGTTTGTATTTGCTGAGAGTATTTCAGTAAAGATGTTTCTTCCAACTATAGCAAAATATTCCCTGGTCAGTGCCTCCACCATTGAGGTCACCTGCCCTGTTGTCATCCACATTCATTGGAAGTCCTCTTGCACAGTATGGAGTATGAAAAGGAATTTACTATAAAATGAGTAAGAAATAAAAGACTGCATTCTGAGACAAACACACAATATGACATTCATTCTCCACAGAATAGAACTACATTGCAGATACCAAATAAGTTGTTCATGAAAGACTAATTTTTCAGAGACAGGAGAAATCTTTGTTACTGTCTATAAATAATAATTTCTAAAGTCATTAGATAAAATCCTATTCACACTTTGACACATTAATTTATTTCACAAAGTTGGGAAGAAGTTACTTAATCCCCTCAAGTAATCGCCCTACCTAATCAGTGTTTTTCGTAAAACATTTTATATTTTTCAAATGAGTAAGTCTATTGTGTGTATGATTTCTTATTTCTTTAGTTTAGTGTCTGTTGTGTATATATATGATTATTCTTCTGTATATGCATATATATGTGTGTACAAATGCATCTAGATGGTTAAGGCTGACTTCAAGTATCTTTGTCATTTAAAAATTTCTTTCTTTCTTTCTTTATTTATTTATATTTCACATGTATGGGTATTTTGTGTGAATGTATGGCCTGTGCACTGTGTACTTGCCTATTGCCTGCAGAGATCAGAAGAGGACATTGGATCCCCTGGAACTGGAGTTAAAGACAATTGTGAGCCATCATATGGGTGCAGAGTATCAAACCTGTGTTCTCTAGAAAAGCAGAAAGTGCTCTTAACCACTGAGCTGTCTCCAGCACATCTATCAAATGATTTTTAGGGCCTTTCACTTAATCCAGAGCTCACGGGTATAGCTCTGCTTTATGAAATTTGAAGCATGCTGTTATAGCAGTATCACTAGATGTTTGGGTATTGGCATTCCTATTCAAGTATGTTCACAATGTTTTGATTATAAAGTTATAGTTGGCTTATTGTCAAACTAAACTCAGTACCAGGAACTATTATTTCACATCTTCCTTGGCTACCAAACTTTTATCAAGTATCAAACATGATAGATATTATTATCCAAAAAAAACCCAGCTTAGTCCACATTTTTTTAAAAAAATCTTTCATTTTACACAAGTTTTAAATGTAATTTTGACAAAATCATTAGATTTTACTGCAGAAATCTTAACACCATGTCTGTTCAAGCAATGCAAAGAATTTTGGTGAAGGATACTTTCAAATATTAGCATTATAATTGTCATCTGTAATTGAATGCATGTATTCATCAGATAAAAGGTATTTTTATGTTTAAAGGATTTTGTAATGATTCATATCTCTTGGGAAATTTCTCCTCTAACAAAGTTCAAAAAATTTTGTCATGTTCTGTTACATGGTCCTCAATCAAAAGCTCAAGATAAAATCATTTCATTTAAAGATATGTTTTATCAGGATGTAACTGCAGTGTGTTGAATCTAATGAGGCATGACTGGGGAAAGAAAATTTGATTGAACACAGGCTCTAGTTTTTAGAGTGAAACTTTAATGCTACAAAATTGGATTTTTTACAATAGATGAGAACATCCCTATATCTCAGAGGTGATCTTTCAATCTGGTGATGGGTAAGGTACCTATGGCCTTTGCAGGTTTCTACTTTCAGTCCTCACCACTGTTTAATCTATATGATGGAGAGAGAAATTAAACAGTATATAGGGCTCATTCAGCCAAAAACGAAGTTACACCTCATCCTTCTTGTCCCACTATCAGTCTCCTCTTCCAAGATGAATTATAAATAGTTTGTGGGAAAAGTGTATCATAAAAATATCTAAGGATAACTTACAAACCTGAAAAGGTTTGCAGTCTTGTGAGGATGTCTTTGTTAATTTAGCCTTCCGTCTAGTCTACGCCGTCATTTAAGTTACTCCAGTCCCACACTGTAAGAGAGATAGTTGTTTAGTCCCTTCCTCCAGGGTTATGACTGCACTTGTAAACTGGAAGGTCCTGATCACCAGTGAAGAAACGCTGGCTCTGCATAGCATCTTATGAACAAGGGGACAATTGTTTGTGGTTTTTATTAACCAAAACTACATTTGGAATTTCCACACAAATGGAGAGCCAGAACAATCGTCTCCTTATCTAAAATAGCTCTGAAGCTTGGTCTGGATATAACCCAGATTTGTCTGAGTCTACTCACTCAGTGTGGTATCAGGAAATTGAAAATGTTCCTTGTAGCCCTAGAAGGATGTCATTTGGAACACCTTTTGGAGGCAAGTAAAATAGGAATTGTGCTCACATTGCTTCTTTCTCTAGCCAACCCCCTATTCTTGCAATAAAATTTGACCATTTTTAGAAAATGGCATTATCTGTTTATGTATTTAGCTGTCTTGATCTGATGTATATAAATTATACCATTGCCTCTTAGTTATGCTCATGAATCATATTGTAACATATTTTGATGTAATCTGTGTTAAGTCATCCCTGGTCCTGCTGACTCCTGGGTAAATTGTTTGATACTGTACTAGTCTAAATAAATTAACTAATGAGCTCTGTGAAATTCTAAGAGCTGCTGTGGTTTTAGGCTTTGCCAAGTGTGCAAGTCCAGAAACTGACCCATTTGATTTACTTCCAGGTCTTTTCCAATGGACACCTTGCCAGCGAAGAATATGATGTTCCTCCTCGGCTTTCCCCTCCTCCTCCAGTCACTGCCCTTCTCCCTAACATAAAGTGAGTTTCCTTGAGTTTGGAGATTGTGTGGCCATGCATAATGAGTTGGAAAAGAGTGCTTTTAGGGGCATTAGTACAGAAGCTGCAGGGTGAGTGGAAAAGAATCAGTAAACAAAAAAGCAATTGAACATGCTTATATAAATTCAAGTATCAGGTGTTGAGACCTTCTAGTTCTGATAATAACGCCTAAAGACTAAGTAAGCTCTTGAGAAGGCTTACTAGCCTTACCACATGAAAGCTTAGTGCCCTCCATCCACGGACAGGGCAGAGCTGCTCAGCAAACTCCCTCCTCTTGCCTTCTCATTGACTTTGTCCCGCTACCCAGTTTGACATCATTAAAGTTCCACCAAACTCCCTGCTTCTCAGATATCTTCAGCACCCAAGGTCTATTGATTGTCCTCATGAAGTTCTTCCTGTTCAGTTAAGCTTCCCATTGCCAACCCAGACTCCCAGCTAGACTTCTGAAGGACCCTTCAGAATGCCATCATATCTACTGTAAGTTGGTGTCAGTAGTTGTAAAGCTGGGAATTGGGCACATGGCATGTTGGGCCATGAGGTGCTGTCTAGCCAAGTTTCCGTTCCCCTTCATCTTACATAGTCTCCACACTGAAGCTGATTTACCTTCCCTCCTGACTTCCCCAGCCCTCTTCCCACTCCCAAACCAGCTTTACTTTCTCTTTTATAGCTTTGTTTTCTGCTAGTAGTAAGAACCTTCACAATTTTAAGCTGCTAAAGAGTTTCTAATTTGTTCCTAATGCTTGCCCTATAGTTGTGTGCACATCTGTCTGGCTTGTTTATCATGCAGCATTCCTCCCCTGTGCCATGCCCCACTCTTTCCTAAAGATCCATGTCTCAGCCTCTGTTATTTATAAAAATTTATTTGATTTCTGTTCAGTGATTAATAGTGTTTGGCAGTGCCAGGCTTTATAGTGTATACCTATAATCCCAGCAATTGGGAGGTTGAGGCAGGAGAATTTCCATAACTTTGAGGATACCGTGAGATATATAATCAGTTCCAGGGCAGCCTAAGCTGAGAGGCTCTGTATCAGAAAATAATAGAAAAGCCTAATTTGCATTCTTGTTACAGATTATTGTTTTCGATGTAAGTAATTATATTCTCTGATACACTGTTTTCCCAATTTTAAAAAGATAAAGATTTATACCTTCTGATACTCTGATGGAAAATTAAAAAGGAAATTTTTTGATTGTTTGATTTTTATCTGCTAATAGCTTCAAGTTTTTTATTTTCTATGTCTATTCATTTTTTTTGGTTTGTTTTGGGCTATTGATCAATTTGTATATATTATACATGAGTATCTCACAACTATATTGACAGCCAGCTAAGGTCGTCTTTTATGATAAAAAAAAAAGCCTCAGAACTTCTTAATTTCTTTCTCTGGAGGTCTTTGAACTCCCACTAGATTTACAAAAAGGAAGCTAAACCTCAGCTTCCAGAAATCTATATACTTTAGAAAGTAATATTTTATCACGTATGATGTCAAAAGAGAACACTGCAACAGTCGGTGTAATGCACATTGATTAGTTTTAGGAGTTTAAGGAAAATTGTTACAAACTTTTCCAGAGAGACATGGGGCAGAATATAAGTCACTGAAGATAGGCACAATTAGATACCACACTGCCTGGGGTGGACAACAGAGTGGAATTTAATATCATTCAGGGAAGAGCAGAGAAGCTTAGCTTTTGGAACCTTCCTTGAAGGAGCTGCCAGATCTGTAAGAGACACAGCAGTCAGAGCAGTTAAAAACACTCTGTGTCCTAGAGTCTTGGCAGTGAGAACAACTTTGATAGTCTAGTTCCATGTAGGCTTTTATATATGTCCATACAGTAAGACATCTGAGCTAGCTCCTTCACCTCTAAATTCAGGGTGTTAGCGAACAAATTAAATGAGATGATCCTAGTTACTGATTAAGACCCCCCCACACTCCTGTGCTTATATAATTACAGATGGGTATGATTGGAGAAGGGGTTGTTTTTTGTTTACATTTGTTCCTTTTATGAATTAAAATGAGCAGCAAAAATATAGCAGAGTACATTAACTGATAAGCTTCTAATACTTAAAATCTTAAGATCAGGTTATTTTCTCTCCATTTTCTAAATTTTTCTTAATATGTTTTCATTGATACCTATTTTAGGATCATTTAGGTTATTTATGGAGATGACTTCATGCTTTCCTTTGTCACTTGATGTTGTCACATCCATTTTCCCTCAGAATATATACACTATTTTTCCTGTGAAATCATGAAATTCTGAAGTCGGCAGCAGAGTAAAATCACAGTGGGCTCCACACTTTACTCCAGCAGTCATTAGTTCCCTATTTCAGAGAAGGTACCCTCCTTGGGCTTCTAACTTCTATCTGGCTGATAAATGAGAAGATAAGTTTAACTTGAATGTTATGTAAACCCCTTTGAGCTTCAACTCCCTATGCAGCAATTACTGTGAGTTATTCACTATGTGGTGTTAATTATATTGAAAATTTTGGTGACCTGAATAATGTCAAGTATCATTAGCTGACCATATTCTATTGCATAAACCAGTATGAGTTGAACTATTGTCCTTACTAATGTTACTATTATAATGGTTATAATACTTTAATTATAATCATTATATTGTTTATATTGTTATTATATTATATATTACATTATTGTATTATAATGTTGATAATAAAATTGTATGCTGGATAATATTTACATCATTTATTATTAATACTGCTCGACTTTGATCCATTGGAGAGTATGGTCTGATTCCAGCAAGCATGTATCATAGGAGGATGATAGAGAAAAGGTCTTAGGAAAATTCCTATGCCCACTGACATAGGGATCTTAGACATTTAGGTCCTCATTGACATCTTAGATTCTTGGTCAGTGTTCAAACTTCAGGCCAAAGTAAAATTATAAATCACTGCCTAAAAGAAACTTATGGCTCTCACAAATGGTGAAAATCTCAGGGTTAAATTAAGAATACCAAAATTATTAGTTAGCATTTAGTTTCAGTTGTGTATTTGAAGTGGTTTCAAGATTATTAAACATTTGATACTGGTATTTGTTTTTCTTAAGGGCAAAGGATGTTCTGTGAGGTTTTCTTACTGGCTAAACTTTGTCCTGGTGATCACAAGACTGTTATTTCTGAAAATATGATAGTGTATAGTAAAAGTGACAGAAACAGTTATTATCTGTAGAGATATTTAATTTCCTGAAATTTTTTTCTAAATGGTTTCTACTTAACATTATTGACACTTAACTATAAATACAAAGCTTTAAGTAAAATTTGAACCATAGGTATTTATTATAATAACTTATATTGATAGGACAAAAATACCACATGGATTATTTTACTTTATATTTAAATTAATATATAGTATATTTCACATATAAATATATATTTTATATGCCTACTAAATTATATTTGATTTATTCCATTTTCAGGTTCAATCAAATGGAAGACTAAATGGTTCAACATTTATTGTCCTATACTGTCAAATTTATTGTACTATACTGTCAAATGAACAGAGACAATATTCTAAATCATAATGGAGCAGATACTTCCAAGTAAAACAGTATTGTAGAATGCTGAAGGATGTCACTGCTCTCAGAGAATGGTTTCTATGCTTTGCTATTTACAAATGAACCATTGTACTTTTGACATATTAATCACAAGCTTTCAAATACCTTAGAACCAATACTTCTTGTATCATACTTTTCTTAAAGGGTTCTGTGTTGTAAGATGTGGCGGTGTTTATTGTTGCTACATGTCTTTTAAGCAAATAAGGTACTAATTTAAGAGGTTCATTGAGAATGGAAACCAATTTTTGTCCAGCTCTCTTATTTCCATTCTATTGTGCTCACTGGAGACTGGGGAGATTAATCCCCCCTCCCATTCGGAATGAGTGCTGTAATTAAGAAGAGTAGAAAGTAACAGCTGTGTTGGATGTTGCCCGTTAGAGATGAGTGCCGGGAGGCAAATCAAAGCTAGAACAGGATAACTAATGACACACAGACTTTCCCTAGAGATGAACTCCTGAGGAAAGGTCTCTCTGATAAGCTGCCCCTCAGGAGAAGGGAGGGAGAGAACCCAACCTGTGTGTGTGAAAAGTGTCATCCTGGGGCACAGGTGTGAGGCAGCTGCAGCTCTGTCTCCAGGTTCAGAGCCAATCTATGAAATGCTCTCCTTCAAAGCTTATTCTAAAGCTCGGGGCTGCAGCATGCTCCACTCTGCCTGATAGCATGAAAGAACCCTCAAAAGCATTGTAAAACTTAGGCCAATATTAATTTATGTGCTGCAGTCATAAAATGATCATGTCAAATATCACTGTTTTGTTTCGCTGATTCTTAGACTGGTTTCTCTGAGTGACAGATTTTTCTTGTGTGGGTAAGGACAGTGTAGCACAAGAAGCAGGAAATCAAACGTGGTGGCTCAAAGTTTCACTTTAATAAAAACATTTGTACCCTCTACTTTCTGTCGTTGGTGAGTGAACAGATTCTTCTATATAGAAAACAGGTAAAATAGCATATTATTTAAAATGCCTTTCTGTCTAAGGAAGGTTCTGAAAATCGTTGCTCTCTCTCTCTTTTTCCAGCTTGGTTATTTTCTTCTTTAATACCCCCTCATTATCTTTATCTAAAAGCTTGTAAGTGCTCAATTATGTGCACAGTCGGGTAATCCTTGATGAACTTAAGGTCGTCCGTTAAACATATTGCAGTTCAGACACAAACAGTAAAATAGCAGTCTAGTAAACACATCTATGAAAGGACATATGCTAAGTGTCCATAGTAGAATAGGTCAGAGGAAGTTAACGAATTTGCTGCCAGTTTCACGGGGATTTTTATAGCCACCAGAAATGTGAAGGGGTCTGCTTTTGTTTTCAAAGAAAGCTGATGGGCCAAGAGTTGTTCCCATTAAGAATGAAAACCACTTGAGGGTGATGTTTGAGGTGTGTTGTAGGGGTGAATGGTAATGGCGAGCAGGTAGTCAGCTCTGTGCTTACACACCTTACTCTGGGAATGTGCGCTTGGGTGGAATACACTTGTGAGCCTTTAGCTTTGAAAGGTTTAAGTACTCCCCAGATAGTACAGAAAAGGGTCTCCCTGATGACGTGAAAGTCAACGTCTTAACATCAAGCATACGCTTTTGCATTCAAGATAGAATGTCAGTGTGCGTTTAGGATGACTCTGATAACTTTCAAGTTAAGGAGATGATAGTTTTGGAGCCTGGAAAAATGTATCCCCATGACTCAAGAATTACAGCAGAGTGCAAGACTCAGCAGGAATGTGGAGTAGAATAACAGTGTTGAAGTACTGGCTCTAAATGGCTGAGTGATGACTTGGCATCTCTAACTTGGAGCCAGCCAAATAGCTTGTCTGCTCTCTTCCTCTGGGATCCTAGAAATGCCATTTGAGGTATATCGTGACTGAAGTCTTCATGTCCTTAAAGTCTACCATCTAGCTAATATGATCTGTGATCTTAAGTTCATGTATGCCACCTCACCGCTTGTTGACTAACATGTAAAGGTTTGGAGGCGTTTTTCAAGGGGAAAACTGCCGCAGCTAATTGTGCGAGTGTGGGTTTGTGTTGGGTGTTTCCCACGCAACTTCTTTCTTACTTGAGCCTTTGTCTCCTGTTTCATTTCATGACAGAGGTGGCTTTCATTCTTCTTATTCAAAAAATGTAATACTGAGTGAAATGTGCTGAACGGATTTTAGAAATTGGTTTCTGTGTGATGTAGGAGGGTCATCTGTCTATGTGTTACTTTTATTGGTTAATAAAG
>LOJH01036920.1:0-15393 GCA_001685095.1 Ellobius talpinus | reverse complement strand
CAGCATTTTATTAAAATACATGATTGACAGAATACAGACAATTCTCCCTCAACAAAGCTAGAGTGGCAGGAACCAACTAGGGTACCATTCTAACTGTGGAATGGTGGGGTTTTCCTCAGTCTCATTGGAACTGGCATCACTGAATGAGAAACTTTGCTCTCACACAGCAGAGAGTCATAACTCCTGCCTTGGCTTCTCAAGTAGAACTTGCCCTTTGTTGGCCAGTGCCATTTGTAAATTGTGCAATCCTTTTCCTTTGGCAGTAAGAATGAGAGGTAAAGGTGCCAACATTTTATACCTGACCTTCATTGATCTGGGCTGAGGAAGTGACTCAAGGGCTTTCTGGGAAAGAATGGAGAACAGGCATTTGAATCCCCAGAAGCCAGGAAAAACCAGATGTGGTAGCATCATCTATATTCCCAGCATGACTCTGTGGAGATAGAGGTAAATACAGAAGATTCCCCAGAAGCTTTTGGGCCAGATAGCCTGAAATCTGCAGGGCAAATCAACCAAGAGAGCCTGTTTTGGAGAAAGTGGAAAATCACACATGTCCTATGGCACATACATGACAGAACTCACACAAATATCCCTACAAATACACACATAATACACACACATGGCAGGGGTAGGGTGGAGAAGGATCCCAAATACACAAAGTAAGCATCTCTAATATCACACTCAGGATCCTGAGGCCAGAGGACATAGTCAAGAGTAGTGTTTAAGAGAAATCACTAGAAACTGGATTTCTGTGAGTTAGATTTTGAATCCAGTTTCCATAAAGAAACTGGATTTCTTTGAGTTAGATTTTGAATCCAATTTCCATAAAGAATACGTTTTTTTTTTTTTAAAGAATGGCAGTTAGGGTCTCAGGCTGTTTCTTTGTTTATAAAATGAAGATAGTAATAGTAACAGTAGGCTTTATCTCCTAAGGTTGATGAAGAGTCAATGAACAAATTGCAGGAGGCCTTTGCTGATAAATGATAGAAATTATTGCAGAGTGAGTTGGTTAGCGTGGCTGTTCTCGGGAAAGCAGCTGTTCATTATAGGAAGATAGGCCATGCCATGGCATTTACAATGACCTTTTTTACTACTAGAAAAAAAAGACAAACCTCAAAACCTGAAACATGATTAATTTATGTGTCATGTTTATGAATTTATATGCTAAACTTTCTCTACTTTGGCCCTTTGAGAAGAATGGGGGTCAATGACACAGAAAATTTGGACTGGCCGCCAAATGGATACTTCCTGAGCCTTAATTTGGTTGAGATCAAACAGACTAGCCTCTCTGGTAATGAACTTCAGGCAGGTCTCCAGGCTACCCTGTCTTGCTCTTGCTTTCCCCCACGCATACCACTCGGGAGCAATGGTGACTGTGCTGGGGCCAGCCAGGGGAATATACTTCCAGGAAATTTGCCAGGGAAATAAAGAGAACATTCCAGAAGCCAATATGCTGCTCCCACGGCAGGTCACCTCATTCTTAAATTTCCTCATTTCCTGACTGGTGACAGAGGACACCAGTCTGGACAGCCTTGAGTTTGTGGAAAATGTGGCTGCCAGGGGCAATGAATTCTCTTCAGAAGCTGCAAGTTGACATTGGTAGAGACAATTCTGTTTTACATGAAATAATTTGTTACAAGCTGTATTCAGCTGTTTACCTAGGGAGGGAGGTTCTTGGGAGGGAGGGAGGGAGGGAGGGAGAGAGAGAGAGAGAGAGAGAGAGAGAGAATTTGCACAGACTCATGCACTTGCATATAGACTCCTAGACAGGTAGATCTTGCCTGAAATGAACAAGCAATTATAACTTCCAAGTTATATGAATCAGCCCTCTGAAATACATCTCCAATTCATCCTTGGGAGACACAGAATACTTTTTTCACTTCCAGGCATTCTGTTTCCTGGCCTTTCGACTTTCTCCAGGCATGTCAAAAGGCAATGAACTCAGAGATGAAGTTAGGCAAATCTGCAAATTTGTTTTCTTCAATGCAGAGCTTAAAATTTGACCTCTATTCAAAATATACACCCATGCTCTTGAGCCTGCTTGGAAAAGGAGCAGTTAGCTTCTTGTAGGATTACAAAGCAGTTATCATTGGGTCACACGAAGAATGAATGAATGAACGAAGGGCCATATAACAAAATCCCACTTTATATTTCTAAAAGGAGATATAAGACATTCCATATTAACTCTCTGATGAAAAATTAGAACAGGGGATATAGGTCATTATTCAAAAAATTAGATGAGAAATTGTTGTGCTTCATGAGAGCTGGGCATGAGGCCCTGTGTAACTTCCTAAGCCTAACTTAGTTTGGTGAGGCCTAGTGTAACTTCCTGAGCCTAGCTCGAGTTTGGAGTCCTGTCTCTGGCTACCCAACCTAGGCCCACCTCTGCCCAGACACCACTAATGTGGCAGAATATTATTGGCCCTTGTTCCTTGCTCCACCCCCTATCTCAACCTATATAAGTTCCTGCCTGATGCAATTGAATGAGATCCTGCTTTGACAGACTCCCAACTCAGTGGATGTGTTTCTCCCTGGTGACCAGGGGTAAGGACCGGGTCATTCAACACTCACCATCTTGCTCAGCCCCAGGAGAGTCTGGCAGGTTCGGCTCTGCCCTGCCAGAGAACCTGGCAAGAAATATATGCCCTGTAAGTGTACATTGCAGGGCATTAGAGAAATAATGAAGAAGAAAAAAGGATGTGAAAGAAAAGGTAAGGACACTCCTCAGGTGCAGATTTGTGAATGTGTGTCAGATGTCCTCAGAGGATGGCATCAATTGTTGTTACCTGCCAAAGTCACTGACGGCTTCTCTACCCCTGGGTCTAAATCAGTATGTTTTGTCACGGGGCTGGTCCTTGCTCTGTGGTCTTGTCAAATATAACGAGTGGTCTTACGCAGTCCCTGGTTATACCCTTTGTGATAACAGGAAGTTTACTGTGCTCTCTTGAGCTGGGAATGGCTGAGGGGCTGTTTGATTGACTCTTTAAAGAGACATTACTAAATGGCAGATAAGACTAAATCCTTGCTCCCTTCTTCTGATGTGGCATTCCCCTCTGTATGCTCTAAATATGTTTTATTACCATTGGCTATTTAAAAAGCTATTTTGACAAATGGCTTTAGTAGAGTAAAGCCAGACTGGAAATCCAACAGAGATAGAGAGAGGAAGTAGCTGTTGATGGAGAAAGATGCCAGCAACCAGCCAGAACCTTACTGGTAAGCCACAGCCTCATGGCTAATCATAGATGAATAGAAATGGGTTAATTTAAGATGTAAGAGTTAGCTAGAAATATGCCTAAGCTATTGACCAAACAGTGTTGTGATTAATATAGTTTCTGTGTTATTTTTTGAAATGGGGTGACCAGGAAACAAAAGACCAGTCTCTGTGTACAGCCTTCACTCCCTACCTCTCTACCTTCTTATCTCCCGTCCTTTCACATTTTGAGGCAAAGTCTTACTCTTAGCCTGGACTGGCTTTGAACTCACAGAAATCTTCCTACCTCAGTTCCCAAGTGCTTGGATCACAGACATGTGCTACTATGTGACTAAATTTTCTTTATATATTTCTAATTTCTGCCTACTTGTATCTGCTGTAATAAGCAGGAAACCCATTATTTTTTAAAAAATACTTACAATGGTAAACAAAATATCCCTTTCATACACGTGGAATAGTCCCAGAAGAAGAGGCTGGGAAGAGGCTGAGAGAGAAAGACGGCAGGGAGCATTAAGAGAATGTGACTTTTAGATTTCCTCATCCTCACCAGGCATCTTACTAAGACATAATTTATATAAAATGCACACATCTTAGGAATCATGCACATTTTAAATCAATTACTTACCCATAAAACCATCACTCCAGTCAAGATGCAGGATATTTTTATCACTTAAAGCTCATCCCCCTCTCTACTCTAATACACTCGACACCCTTTCTCTCTGTGGGGGTAACTATGGAAGCCAGAAGAGGGTGTGAGCAGCAAGAGGCATTTGCTCTTCCACCTCTGACAATCAGCCTTTTGTGTTCACGACTATCACATCACTGAAATCAAACAGGATTTTGATTTCTTTTGCATTTGGCTTACTTGTTTACTATTCATTAAAATACCAAGATGCCATTCTATGACCATCAGCAATTACAGGTCACCCTTTCTGCTATGCAGTACAGCAGGGAAGGAGGCATTCCTGGGCATTTAAATTATTGTTTTTTTCCTTTGGGGTTATGATAAACCAATGACTATAAATGTTCTTTCATCTTAAAAGATTTTTTTTAATAATAAGGATGATTAAAAGAGACCAAAGGCATTAGATTTCCCTGGAGCTAGTTCTAGGTGGTTGTGAGCCACCTGATGCAATTGCTGGGAACCAAACTCAGATCTCAGCAAGAATAATAACTGCTATTAACTGCTGAGCCATCTCTTGAACCCCAAAGATTTTTAAAAAGATTATATGTATGCATATAGGTCTGTGTAAAGGTATATGTCATGGGGATGGGGGCTGTGGAGGGCAGAAAAGGATGTTGAAGCTCCTGGGGCTGGAGTTACAGGTGGCTGGGGACTACTGGATGTAGGTGCTGGGAACTGAACCTGGGTCTTCTGCAAGAACAGCAAATGCACTTAACCACTGAGCAATCCTTTTAGCCCCCGCCCCCCTCATGTATTTTCAACTCCATCTTGCACATACTGGAGGGATACGAGTGCTGAGTTGTAGGAAGGGTACACTGTAACCTTACTGGAAACCGGAAGTGGTCTGCAATGTTTCCTGTTTGACAACCTCAAGGCTTATGAAGATGCCAAATGCTCTAGCTCTTATCCACACTGGGAATTGCCAGCCCTTTTAATTTGAACCATTATAGTTCACTGTGGAGTGATAGCTAACTGAACTTTCAATTTATGTTTCCTTGATGACTAAAATTATTGGTTACCTTTTCATGTGCTTATTGGTCATTCAAAACTTAGAGATATTCCTTTTGTGAGATGCTTAAGTGTTTTTGCACTAGGAATTTGAGTTTCTACAGGGCCCAACCCAGGGTCTTTTAAGTGTATTTGATAGGTAACGGGGAGGAAGTGTCAGTTTCCTTTGAGAATGTGAGCTTGGTGGGTTGACTACATGTCAGGGCAGACTGCACTCCCAAGACAAACTGGGCAATACACAAACTGGACTCCACAAGGAAAGGAAAAAAGGGGAAAACAATCTCAACGCTGAGTGGAAAGGGATGGGAAGAAGACAGAGAGCGTGGTTATGGGAGGAGTAGGAGGAGAGTGAATAGATTCATAGGGCACTAGTGGAAACTTTCAAAAAATTAATGAAATGCTGTTACCATTATTTACAATGAGCTGGAGAAATATCTAGCACTTAGTATCACTTCTTGCTCTTGCAGAGGGTCTGTGTTCAATTCTCAGTACCCACATGGTGTTTCACATCCATCTATAACTCCAGTTCCAGGGGATCCCAAAGCCTACTTTTCACTGCAGTAAGCACCGGGCATGCATGTGGTGCACATACATACATGCAGGCAATGCATTTGCACACCAAAATAGATAAATGAGTACATAAAAATTTAAAACTATGCATAGCAAGAAAAACAAGTCCCTTTCTGAAATATCATCAAACAGATTGTCCCTATTTATGATCCTATTGACATGCTCTTATTTCCCTTGGTTATGCCATGTTATGCCTCTTCAAATACTGCTTTTGTTTGTTTGTTCTTTTGTTTTTCAAAACAAGATAAGGTTTCTCTTGTCTCTCGATTGTCCTGGAACTCACTCAATAGACCAGGCTGGCCTTGGACTCAGATCCCCCTGCCTCCCAAGTGCAGGGATTTAAGACATGCACCACCACTGCCCCAGCTAAATATCAACATTTTCTTAATAGAACTGTAGATTGTATAAAAGACCAGTTAGGGATTGTAGTGGTTTAACTGGGATATGTCCCACAGTCTCAGATGTTTGAACACTTGGTTCCCAATTGAAGGTGCTGTTTGGGGGATTTAGGAGGTGTGGCCTTTTTGGAGGAAGTATGTCACTTGAGGTAGGCTTCAAGAGTTAAAAGATTCAGGCCATTTCTAGTTATCACTCTGTTTCATGTTTGTGGTTCAAGATGTGAGCCCTTGTCTTCCTGCTCCAGCTGTCAAGCCTATCACCCGCTGCCTCTCTCCCTCTATCATAAACTTTAACCCTTTGGGACCGTAAGCTCAGATAAACACTTCCTCCTAGAAGCTGCCTTGGTCATGGTGTTTTATCAGAGCAATAGAAAAGTAGCTGCTACTGAGATGGAAGGAGATTGTGATTCCCCAGAGCGTGGGTCTGTTATTAGGGGTGGACTCAGCAATCTCAGCCACTGAACAGGAAGAGGTTGCTTGTGGTTATAATTTCAGTTCATCTCTAATCTAAGCATCTAGCAGTGGGAGGAATCTTTTCTAGCAGTACTTGGGACCTAAACATCATAAAATTCTGAGCGCTCTCTCTGCTTTCTAGACCTTGCTCAAGATTTCTGGTTAGTCCTCTGTTGAACTGTGGTTCCCTGAAGAACTGGTGAGCAGGGAGGTCCAGCAGACTCCAGTCTATCGCAGCAGTCTGACGTCTGGCTGACTTCTATTCCTAGACTTCTCCAGCTCCCAGCAGGCTTGCTGCTTCTTCAGATCCAACTCTTCAAGTGATCAATATGGTATCCACCCATCTACCCTCACTCAAGAAAGACCTTCTATGAGATGTCAACAGACTAGGGTTTTTGTTTGTTTGTTTGTTTGTTTGTCTGTCTGCACCGTTCTCAGTAGCCATAAAGAGAAATGGGATACTGTTTAGTTTTGATACTTTTTTTTGCTGTCAAGATGATGGTTCTCCTGATCCTGCTGATAACAAGACACTCAAGTCTGATTCTGTTGAGTGAAATGATAAGTTCCTCCAGCAACTTGCTCTGTTTAAAGAGGTGATTGATGGGTCATGAAATGATAATATGTGTGAAGGTGCTTTTTCTCGTCCATGGCACCTGAGGCCAACTCAGTCAAAAGTCTTCCCAGACTTCACTCCCCTGCATCCTTGGAGCAGTGAGACAGAGGAGGAATGAAAGATCCCACTTACAAATGGAGTGAAAGGCTAATGAATATTCATGATGTGAGAGGTTATGGAATGTCCTTTGACACTCAGCATGGTCCTTTACATACATTAGTTATTCTTCAAACTGTCAAAACATTTATTGGGCATTTACATTGCTAGAAAAAAATGTTTCAGGAAGGGTGTGCATTTGAATTTCAGGCTTGAGATTGCAGTCAGGAAACACACAAAGTGAGAAGACTAGTAAAGGCCTTTCTGAGAAAGGAGGAGGGGAGCATGAGGGTTAAAGTGTTGGACTTGGAAGTAAATTGGCTCATGATTTGATGTTTGGCTAGAATCAGGAAACAAGACATCGAGACCCCCATGCCAGCCACACACTTGGATATTTGCTTCTGTTTCTCTGCTCAACAACAGAACCCTTAGGCACCGCTGGGGTGGGAATGACAAGCAGAGGCCAATTTCACAAATGTGGAATTCTTAGCTGCCCTCCATGTCCTACCACCCTGAATGTTCTATGGCTTTACACCCATAGGTTAAACAAAAAAAAACAACAAAAACAAAACAAAACAAAAAAAGAAAGCTATGCCATTTTCCTGGGAAATGTTTTGCAGGGAGAACAATCATTTCACACAGCAGTGCTCTAAGGGGAAGAGATGGCGTTCCTTCTAGGAATGCAGATTGAGCATAACCAGTGGAATTGTGTGGGAGCCATATTGGCCTCCGTGGATTTTGAATGATGCTCTCCTTAATGTTACAGCAATGCCTGGCTGATCTTGCCACGCAGCCCTTATTTCCCATTCCACATGTGGGTTTTTTTTTCTTCTGTTTCCTTCACTGCTCCCCTACCCCCTTCACCTTTCCTTTTTCCTCTTCCCTTCAAATTCCTGTCCCTTTCTCCTCCCACCTCTCAATATTGTTCTCTTATCTCTTCTTTCTCTGTTCTCCTTAAAATTGTTTGATCCTGTGGTTTGTTGAGATTCCTAACGTGGGTTGATTGATGGCATATTGTCTTTAACCTCTTAGGCTTCACATAATGTCCCCACATGGTCATTGCCCTTTCAGAGGTGGTAATGTTGTTGATGATAATCATTGATGAGGATAATAATGGAGTTGATGGCATCTGGGTAATCTTCCCTAGTAGGCTACTATTATACATAGTCTGCATATATCATTATATCATTCTAGCCTGAGAAAGCCTCTGTGAAGCAGGAATTATTTATTTCCATTTTATAAATGAGAAAATTTGGGCAATGGGTGTTTAAGTAGCTTGCTCAAAGTCATTCATTTAATAAACAATGGAACCATGAGCAAACCCAGACGGTCAAGTTTCAAGTGCAGTTGCAAATAATCTCTCATTGAAATCCTGCAATCCTTATGCTGAGCTTGTGAAATGGTGTGCCACGCAGTTTTGATTGTCACCTTGATACCACATAGAGTCAGGCACCTGGGAAGAAGTAATCAGTGTAGGATTATCTACCTCAGGTTATCCCTTGGGCATGTCTGTGAAGGACTGTCTTGATTGTTAGTTGACTGAGCCCACAGTGGCTAGCATCATTCCCTAGGCAGAGGGGCCTGAAGAAAAATAGCTGAGTAGAAGCAATAAGCAAGGATAAGTTAGCTCTCTGTGCTCTTGGCTGTATATGTTTTGTAGCTATTTGCTTGAGTTCCTGCCTTGGTGATAGATTATATCCTGGAATTTTAAATTAAATAAATCCGTTTCTCCCCCAAGTTACTTTTGGTCTGGATGTTTTTATCAAAGCAACAGAAATCAAACTAGAACAAAGAGTTAGGGAACAAGCAATTGTCAATGTTCTAAGATTGTTAAAAACACAAACAAACAAAAAAACTCCAAAATGACATTAAGCTCTTTGTTAGCCCACAGATACAAAATTCCTAAAAGTTTATCCTGCCCAAATGCTTGTGTGTCTTGTTACCATAACCTTTTGAAATTCCTTCACTGACTTGAATTTAGAAGATAAGGGAGGTGGCGCTCAGAGCACAGTACTTACAAAGTCCACATATACTGCATCATGGCAAACCAGAAAGAATAAAACAATGAAAAAGGCATTGGAGACCAGGGAGAAAAGATGGCTCCAGGCACCACCTCTTCTGAGAGTTCACAGCACAGTACATTAAAAACCAAGAGTACCTCAAACTCATGGTGCAGAGGCAGTGCTACCAAAGTGTTACTCGGTTCTGTCATCAGTGGATGGATGCTGGAAGTAACAGTGATGGTACCTGATGATGGGACACTTAAATGCGTTTTTGGGGGAAAAAAGAACTTGAGTTCGCTGACATTTTGAGGAGGATAGTTCTGCTTTGGGAGTGAAAGTTTGTCATCATGGGTAACAGTTACAAGCATAATCATCATCTCTTAGGGCTGTATACTAAGGAACCCAAACAAAATCAGGGCTGTCTTAGTGACATATTGTACGTATGATAATTTACTTAAAATACTTCACTGTAAGTGGTGTATATGTATGTATGCAAGTTAGCAGTAATCAACACTCTACGAGTGAGTGCTTAATTAGTATTTCAAGAGGCCTTAACTGAATCAATACTGTGAGTTAGTTAATTAGCATATGAAATGCTAGAAACATTTTTTTAAATTGGAGAAATTAGTTGTATCTAAGATGAGCCAGAGGTAGGGTAGCAGACCCCACCCCTATGTGTAAGAATAAAAAAAATGCATGTTCAGTTCTCTAAGGCACTGGTTCTATAGCCTCCCATTCTTTGGAGCTGCCCAATGATGCAGCCTTTCCTACCATATGGGAATCCATTTTCAAATGAACTGATTGTACAATGGCTTGTCAGGGAAGTAGAAGAAGGTATGAGGAAGAGGTGGGTCGGTTTCATCAAGATAAAAGTCACTGCATATTTAGAAGGATAAAGAGAAGATCCTGATGGGTATGAGGAACTCCTCCTGTTGCACCCTTGGATCTGCCAGGACCTTCTCCTACTTTATTATCTTGGTTTCTATATCATTGTCTATTGCCACCTAAGAAGTCACCACAGCAGGCAATACCTCAGTTACTATGCTCAGGAGTCTAAACATAACTTAGCTGAGTACCTCTGGTTTGGTAGGAGGGTTGTTTTGTTTTGGATTTTCCAAAATAGAGTTACTTATGCTCTACTAGACTGAGGCCCTCAGTTCTTCTTACTGGCAGGTAGAAGCCTTCTCAGTCAAGGCCATGGTTACAGTCTTAAGTAGATCTACAAAAGCTCCATCATCATACACCATTGGTTTGAAACAAGTGACAGATCCAGGCTACTTTCAAGGGCAAGTTTGCACAGGGCATAAGTACTATAAGATTAAATTGATAGGAGACCATCTTAGTGTTGAATAATCACAGCCTCCAACTTAATATCCACATCTATCTCTCATTTGGGGGGGCAGGGGTAGGTTTTTGCCAAAACAGCTTTAGAGTAAAATGTCTGTTAAACAAAAATGTTATTCCAGCATTGAGTGAACAAAGCCACACAGTACGATCCTGGTTTGAAGAGTTACTGTCTCTTCTTACTTTATCATGTTGGTGCAAAAGCAGAGCTCTCACCTCAAAGGGAGTGAAAGACAGTTTATTCTGGAGTCCAGTTTGAGTAACCATGGCCCAGCAAACAGAGAGCTAGGTCACCCCAGTGTGGTGGCTTGAATGAGAATGTGGCTCCCATCAGCTCATGTGTCTGGATACTTGATCCCAGTCGGTGGAACTGTTTGGAAAGGATTGGGAGGTATAGTCTTGCTGGAAGAGGTATATCATTGGGGATGGACTTTGAGGTTTCCAAAGCCAATGCTATTCCCAGTTAGTTCTCTCTCTTCCCTCTCCTCTCCTCTCCTCTCCTCTCCTCTCTTCTCCTCTCCTCTCTTTTCTCTTCTCTTCTCTTCTCTCTCACTTCTCTCTTCTTCTTCTTCTTCCCCCCTCCCCCTCTCTCCCTCCTTCCCTCCTTTTCTCTCTCTCTCTCTCTCTCTCTCTCTCTGTTTGTCTGTCTCTCTTGTGCTTGTGGATCAGGTATACGCCTTCAGCTACTGCCCCAGCACAATGCCTTCCTGCCTACTACCATTCTCTCCAACATGGTCATGGATTCTAACCCTCTGGAACTGTAAGCTCCTAATAAACTCTTTCTTCTGTAAGCTGCCTTGGTCATGGTGTCTTATCACAGCAATACAAAAAGTAACTTTAACACCCAGGTTCCATGTTCCAATGTGGCAACTGTTTAATGTGGGTTTTATAGTAACAGAACAGAGGAAGTTATAAACTGCCTTAGGGTTTCTGCCACTGTGAAGAGATACCATGACCATGGCAACTCTTGTAAAGGAAAACATTTAATTAGGGCTAGCTTACAGTTTCAGAGGTTCAGTCCATTATCATCATGGCAGGAAGCATAGCATTGTACAGACAGACATGGTGCTGGAGAAGGAGTTGAGAGTTCTACATCTTGATCTGGAGGAAGACTATATTTCACACTGGGTGTAGCTTGAGCACATAAGACTTCAAAGCCTGCCCATACAGTGTCACATTTCTCCAACAACTCCACACTTCCAAACAGTGTCTCTCTTTATGGGCCAAGCATTCAAACACTTGAGTCTTTGAGGGCCATTCTTATTTAAACCACCACATAAAAATCAAGCCATTTTAAAATATGCTGGTGGAAACATTAAGTGGGCAGTTACAGAAGGTAGAGGAATCTCTAATATAAGTCTCAGATACTATCTGATTACATTCTTAGCTCTTCTGTTAGTGAAGAACAAAGCTCTGTGAAGTTAATACATTTCAAAGTCTTTTATCTATTTACCAGGATGTTAAGTCCAATACAGAGGTGGGTAAGGGCCATGTCTTAGGGGGCTAAAAATAACCCCAAAGAAATTTAATTAGTTATAGCAGCATTCTAAACTTTACATAGTTACTGAAGTTTCAACCAATTGATTAGTCCATATGGATAGGCTCTCTCCACCATTTCTTATTTATAATCCCAAACTTGCAGTGCCAACTTAGAATGTAGTAAGATCCAGAAGAGGCCAGGCGTGGGCTCAGTCAAGGGGAGGGTTGAGAAGAGGAGACTTCCCAGCACAGGGACCTGCATGGAACTCAAGCTCCGTGCTGGGTTTTGTCCTAAGCATTTCACAGGCATTAGGAGGAGTCCTCACAACAGCATCATGAGAGAATATTTTCATTAGCTCAGTTTTCCAAATGAAAAATAAATCATCAAAGTGACTTGCCTAGCCTAAGTTTTAGAACCAGGCTTGAAACAGGGTCTACCTGTTTGCAAACCTCACACTTGACACTAGATTAAAGAAAGCATACTTACCTGTGCAGTAGAGGCAACATGTAAGCAGCATCCTGTTTGCAATCAGAAGTGCTGGGTTCAAGTGTTGCTTGATCGCTCATAAGCTGTGTGACTCTGAGATCCTTAGCTGGCCTCTTTGGGCCTCATTGTTTACATCTGTTTAGGGGAAATTAGAAACAATGTTGTTCGCTACATGCAAGCAAAATGAGCCTTGATTGAGCCTGGCACAAAATCAAAGTGAATCATAAGACATATAATGGCCAAACTTAATCAAAGTGCACTGAAAGGGACAATTTATAAAAAAGAATTTAATAAATTGCACTTCGTAATAATTAGGAATTTTTGCATTTTTAAAGAAATGCCCTTAAGAAAATGAAAAGACAAAGCCAGAACTTGAAGGAATTGCCTGCACACTGTAGGGAAGGACCACTAGCTTAGTAATGTAAATAATCAAGAAGGGGAAAAGATGGGAATAGATCCACTACTGCAAAAGGTATGCAAATAAGCACATCAGCAGATGTTGAGTATCGTTGCTCATTAGGGAAACGCAAACTAAAAGCACATTAAGGCATCACTACACTTGTACCACGCTGATTGTTCGTGTCTTTGAATCTTCACCATGGCCCTTAAATAGTTTTCCTGTTGTACAGCTAAGACGATACACTTGGTCTTATTAGATACTGAAGGTTATACAGCTGAGATGTGGCTCTCAGCCTTCAAACTCCGGAAGTCTGATTCCAGAGGTTCACAACAACCCTACTAAGCCCTTCCAGGGTTGGATCTGTGAAGGTAAAGACATGTTTCCCTGTACTCTGATGGAGCTCCTTGGCACAAAGTAGGCACCCAAATGCTTGTTGGATGAAAATCAATGCTTTAGAATGACTATTCACAGTAACACCTTTTATTTGATATTAGAAAATTTTGCGACCAGTCTTGGGTATGTCTACCTTCCGTTTTTCTGTTACTTTCCCTCCTTTGTTGATTCACTTCTTTCTTTCTTTCTTTCCTTCTTTTCCTTCTTTTCCTTCTTTCTGATTGGCTACTGTGGCTTTACCTCATCTTGTCCATGGTGAGAGCACACAGAAGCAGGTTGACCTCCAAGGGGAGCTGGCTCTCCAACCAGCGTTTCCAGACTCTAGAACCCCTCCTTCAATCTGGCCTGCCCCCCAAGACCCTAGCAAACTCTACAAGCAAGAGGGCCTCTGTGGGCTTCTCCTGCAAGAGAGGCTACCGGCCTATGGGAAAGTTCTCTGCTCCAAGTCTGCCTAAGGATGCTTCTTCCAAAGATAGAGAACATCTAAGAACAGAGACTGTGGAGGAGGGTGGCACCACGCACAGGTGGCTCTCCGGGACCTGCTTTCCCTGGGCTGAGAGAAGAGGCGAGTGGGTAAGCTTGCCTCCGTCCTCATGCTGAGAAGGATGGAGTCGCTATTGCTTTCCACTCTTGGATCAGCACTGAGTACGCCTTGTCTGCCAGGCCATATGGTTTGCAGAGAGGCAGAATCAGCCAGGTGTTGCCAGATGGAGAGAGTTATGCTGAAAATGACAGAGTCTAGCAACTGGAGAGGTAGTGGCTGGCAGACTAGAACCCAGAGAGAAGGCCGGAAGGAAACAAAAAGGTCCGGAGACAAGGCAAATGGAAATATCTTCTGGAGATGTGGGGAGAAGAGATATTTGTCCTGGAAAGAGGGTCAAGAAGCCTCTAATATGGATAAGCTCTTGGAGAGCATAGGATATTCTTGCCTTCTGTATTTTGCCACATCTTTGTGCTACCTGTATTGTCTTTAATATGTCTTTTCTGCACTGGCTTCTGGAAATCATTAATGAGTTTATTTAAGGAGTATTTTATCATTGCCACATGTGGGAAGTTTTATAGCTAGGTGGTTACTATAAACATAAATGAAAGGAAAACAAAATGTCATATTAAATTCAAAGTACGTGCTACTGTGTGAAGACTCTAGTCTTGGGCTTACACTTTCATTAAAAAACAAACAGAATTAGTGCTTTACAGACCCAACATCATCAAACTGGGATGCGACTTAATCAGAAGGTTGAAAAAAAGAATGTTTTTTTTCTTCACTGTGTGATTTAGCATTGCTTAATGTAATATGAATCAGTGGTGTGAGCTTTATGGGAAAAGAGGAAGAATAAACATTGCCCTAGGGGTCAAGAGACAGGGCCACTATCTCTCCCTCACGTGGACGAATTTCCTTATAATGAATCTTGATTTTCTCATCTACTGGAAGGAATGGAGTTGAGCTGCCTAAGAAACAGCAAATTGTTTCCATGTTTTGCATTACATAGTAAGGATTCTGAAGTTGCATTCCAGCTTACTGGGAAAGAATGCCATGATAAATTAGTGATGTCTGCCACAGGTGCAGAAGTGGGATGAGGAGATGCACATGGCCATGTGCCATTGCCAGATGAGAAAATCTCTAGGGTGCCCTGATTCTGACAGTCCATGATTTCATAATTTACACATTCCTCCAGCAGCATGTTCGGCTTACTTATTAGCTCATGATTGATAGCACAATATGAAATAGGATAATTTTCAACTTGTGTTTTGGTAGAGAGCTCAGTCTGGGACCTTGCAGTAATAACCTGATATGGAAGTTCTCAGCATTCTTGGGAACTAAATGCTATAGGTTGAATTATGTTCATCAGAAATCAAAGTTGCAGTCCTAACTCACACTACTGGTCAATAAAATATGATTTTTGTAGATTGTTATGCTATTGTTGGTTGTCAACCTGACTGCAACTGGCATCAACTAAAATGCAAACTACTGGCTGCTCCCATGAAAGACTTTTTGATTGAATTATTTGAAAATAGAAGACTCACCCTTAAAAGTGGGTGGAACCTTCTGGTGGCAGTACAGAGAAAAAGACATAGAAAAAGAAAGCTTTAGGCCAGGTGGTAGTGGCACATGCCTTTAACCCTAGCACTCGGGAAACAGAGAGAGGAGGATCTCTGTGAGTCTGAGGTCAGTCTGGTCTACAAGAACTAGTTCTGGGACAACAGGTTCCAAAGCTACAGAGAAACCCTGTCTCGAAAAATAAAAGAAAAAGAAAG
>LOJH01036919.1:0-12885 GCA_001685095.1 Ellobius talpinus | reverse complement strand
GAGAGAGAGAGAGAGAGAGAGAGAGAGAGAGAGAGAGAGAGAGAGAATTAAAAACAAAATAAATCTTAACAGCTGGGCAGAGTGGCATACACCTTTAATCCATCACTTGGGAAGCAAAGTCAGGAGAATCTCTGTGAGTTCAAGGACAGAGCCTGGTCTACATAGCAAATTTCAGGACAGCCTGGTCTACATAGTGAGACCTGTCTCAAAATAACATAAGAAAAAATCAAAATCAAATCAAAACAAAAATCCAAATAAATAAATAAGAAGGTTAGGACAAAAGTCCCCTATCTTCTCCCGATTTCTCTGGATCTCACTTGTTCTTCCTAGATGTCTAGATGTCTCCCAAGCTCTGGGGTCTTCCTACATGAAGGACTGGAGTTTGGAGGAGTGGTGAATGAATGAAGGGTGTCTGTCCTGGAAGGACCAGAATTTCAGACCACTTAGCAAGATTAGGGTTTCTCCCTCTGGCCAGGGTCTCAGTAGCCAAGCTGAGAAGCTCCCTTGAAGAGGACAGAGGAGTTCTTTTCCACTCCATTTCTTCCTACCCATGCACACGTGTATAGACAAAGGAAAACACCACACCTGAAAATGGCTCTTACTTAGCCATGTGTGCGCGCACACGTGCTGCATAGATACACCCTGAGATATGTGCAGATATGAGCATAGGTAACTCCTAAGTCACACACTTGAAACTGTCGTTAACATGCAGTCTCACAAAGACATTTACATCTATCATGTATTGATACTTCCCACACGTATTAAACCACACAGCCTATGAACATGCGTAAGCCTGACAGCTGATAGGTCATCTGTCCCCAGCCGAGACTAATGCCACCCACACTGAAGCCACCAGTGTGGCTTTGTTCTTTAGGAAGTTTTTGTAGAGAGTTGCCGGTGCCTTTGACAATGAGCGCATCCTCTTTTACTTCCTGCTCCCCAGCTGGCTTTCTTCTTCCTGTCCCATCCGCGCCCCATTCTTTCATCCGTGGCTGCGCCTGCTCAAGGAGAATGCTAATCGCCATGACAGGAACTGTTTCCACCTGTTTACGTCCAGGCTCGCCTCCCCCTAATGCCATTTCAGACTCTGCCAAGCAGCAGTGGAGGCCTGCTGTGCTGGCCTTGTGAGAGAGGAAGAGGAATGAACGAGAGGACAGTTGGGGTGTGAAAAGGACCAGTCGCTAAGTGACTCCCTATTCCAACAGCCACACACAAGATGCACATAATTGCTTTTAGCACAGTGGGATGGATAAGGATACAAAAGGTCAAATCAAGGATTTGTCCCATAATATCTTTGCTAAGCAGCGGCGTCAGTCGTTGGAAAAGCATATTCATGAATTGAGCCGCCAGAGTGTGGGGCAGGCTTTTCAGAGGCGGCTGTGTGTTCCCTCTTTGAGGTGTGCCTGCCGTGGTGATTGGATTCACACGGAGCAAGTGACTTCTCAATGCTCAACAAAGCTCTGCCTGTGAATTGGACTAAATAGACTACTTGGCAGGCAGCTGAGATAACTATGCTAAGTGAATTGCAGACTTACTCCCACTCCCTGGACGTCCATGTTTCCTGGAAAAGGCCGGATAAAGGCCAAAGTCCTGAGCACGACAGGCAAGATCCTCCACCATCTGACCCTCATCATCTTTCCAAGTAGTGCCTACTATGAAAGTCCCCTTCCCCAATAGATCCAAACTATCCTGAGACTTACCACCTTGGAGATGGTTCCTACGGCATTTCCCATGATGCAGTGCTCCCTTCTGCCCATCAAATCCTACCTGTTACTCCAGTCCTGATTCCACTGGTTGTTTTCTTGCTCTCTTTGGCTACTGCACTTAGAGGAGAGTGTGCCCTTTTTAGACAAATGGAGGCCGCAGGACGGGAGAAAGAGACTAGAAATTTCCTGACACTGTGGATCAGGGTAACCAACAGGGGGCGATGTGACTGAGAGTTATTGTAACTAGTACATCGCTTGCCTAGGACCCTCCAGTCTGTGAGGAAGATACATTGCAGTGGTAGGAAGCAGGGGATTTAAAGACTACCAGAAGTAGGTGAAAGAGCAGGCTCAGAACCTGATTGACAAAGCAATGGTTACCTTTCATGGAAGCAGGGTATCTCTAGCTCCAGTCTCTACCGGTCCTCCTGTAAGGACAATGATCCCACCTCCCCTGCATTCCCCCAGGCCTCTCACCTTGGTGTGTATCAGCACCCCACGTGGAGGCCGTCTGTGACGCCAAAGGTAGACCTTCCTCCCGAGCCTGTGGACCTGCTCCTGGCGTGAAACCACCCATGGAAGACCATGCACCGATGTACCCAGACCTATGATAATGAGACCTTTTAATCCCATTGATTTAGTGCCAGTCAGATAAGCATAGAGGAGAGATCTCTTTCTATCAAATCTATGTTGTTTGTTTTGTTCACCAGGAGAGCATGGGGTTGTGACTGTGTTCTTACAGGGTAACAAGGAGATTTCCTCCCCTTGCTTATCAGTGAGAACAGGCTTGGAGAGGCGAAGTGGTACAAAAGAAAAAGTGCTTTTGCTTTTTGTTGTTTGTGTTGTTTTTTTTATATTGTAGAAGGTGAATGATAAAACACCTTTTCTTGCAGTTAACATTCTTTTGGAAACCAGGACCCCTAGTTTGAGTCCTATGACCTGACCCGGGCTGTGACAGGTACACCCTGCTCAACATGTTCCATAGCCTTTGAGGTAGGGGCAGAGGGAGAAGCAGAAGGTGGTATGGGGCTGCTGTAGTCCTGCAGGGGAGACATGGATGATTCGACCAGGGCGACATCAGTGGAAGTGCTGGGCAAACGTTAGGTTCTGATCCTAGATGGTATTGTTTATTATTGTTGGGGAAGAATGCATGTCATGGTATAGATGTGGAAGTCAGAAGACACCTTCAGGAATCAGTTCTTTCCCTCCATCTGTGAGTTCCGGAGACCAAATTCTGGTCTCCAGACTTGTGCAACAGGCATGTTTACCTGCATCTTTCTGGCCCCTAATACTCAATTTTGAAAGTAAAACTGAAAGGACTTGATCACGAATTGGCTGTGGGGTTGGAGAGATGGGCAGCGGTTAAGAACCATTAGTGCTTCTCCAGGTGGCCCAGGTTTCTATCCTAACACTCACACCAACTCACAATTGCCTGTACCTCCAGTTCCAAGGGATTCAACACCATCTCCTGGCTTCCACAGGCACCGCACACATGTGCTACACATATAGAAATGCAGGTGCACACCTATATAAATAAATAATAATGATAATAATTTCCATAGTTAGTGTTTCTTTTTTCTTTTTTTTTTTGAGACAAGGTTTCTCTGTGTAGCTTTGGTGCCTGTCCTGGAACTTGCTCTGTAGACCATTTTGGCCTCGAACTCACAGAAATCTGCCTGCCTCTGCCTCCTGAGTGCCGGGATAAAAGGTGTGTGCCACCACCGCCTGGCATAGTTAGGATTTCTATTGCTGTGAAGAGACACCATGCCCAAAGCAACTCTTGTAAAGGAAAGCATTTAATTGGGGCTGGTTTACAGATTCAGAAGTTTAGTCCACCTATCGTCATGGTGGGACATGGTGCGCAGGCAGACCTGGTGCTGGAGAAGGAGCTGGGAGTTCTACCCTTTCGTCTGCAGGCAGCAGGAGAGAGTGGGTACTGAGTGTAGCTTGAGTATACAGGAGACTTCAAAGTTGGCCCCAACAATGACACACTTCCTCCAACAAGTCCATACCTCTTAATAGTGCCACTCCCTATGGTCCAAGCATTCAAACACACGAATCTATGGGGGCCATACAAACCACCACAGCGACTACCATCTTTTAAAAAGAATTTATAGTAAACTGGAAAAAAAATTAAAGATGAAAAGACCTTTGGCCTGAACATTCACTTGTATGCAGAGAACTCAAAATTGCATGGCAAATACTGAGTCTAGTTGGGAATGTATTAAAATGCTTGTCAGACATCGAACTAAAGAGGCCATGCAGAAGGACAAGGAGCGGGACACAAGAAATCTAGGAAAGAGCGAGTGGCATCACAGAAGAACGCGAGCTGAGGAGAGTACAATGGGGAGGACCAGGAACTGTGCTGACCTGGGCAAGCATGATTCCTGTGAAGCAGTGGAAGAAAACCCTGGACTGGCACGGCTCCAGGAGGAAGCACTGAGGGACTTTTGGCTGCTGTTTTGTTTAGAGATGTGGTTTGTAGTCCAGGCTGGGTTCAGAGTCACTGAGGCAGTCCTTGAACCTCCTCTTTCCACCCCTCCAGTACTGGGATCACAGGCTGCACTCTGATGCCCACGTGGGCACTGCAGACTGAACTCAGGGTTTTTTGGCCACGGGGCTAGCACTCTACCAGCTGAGCCACACCCTCAGCCATGGAAATAGTGCACTTCTGAGGTTCGTGACCAGGGGAAGTAGATCAATGAGGGGAATTGTAGACTCGAAGAATTCTTGTTTGTTTGGTTTTGGTTTTTTGAGACAGGGTTTCTCTGTGTAACAGTCTTGGCTGTCCCAGAACTCGCTCTGTGGACCGGGCTGGCCTCGAACTCACAGAGTGCTGCCTTCTGAGTGCTGGGATTAAAGGCATGCGCCAGCCCCACCCAGCAAAGTCTTGTTTTTATTGCTGAGCCCAGAACACAAGGTTCTGCACACGCTGAATGCGCTGTCGTACCTGGGCTGACCGCTTAGCTCCTGAAAGGATTTTCTTTGTGAGGGGCAGGGGATGTTGTCTTCAAAACACATCTATCCACATTGACTAGTTCAACCCATTCCCCTTGCTCAACAGCAGGAAGAATGCCAGAACTGTATGAAAATCGAGTCCACTGACGAGCTCTCATGGTCTAGTGTGCAGTGGTTCTCAGCCTTCCTAATGCTGCCACCCTTCAATACAGTTCCTCACATTGTGGTGACCCCAACTACACAATTATTTTCACTGTTACTTCATAACTGTAATTTTGCTGCTGGTATGAGTTGTAATGAAAATATATCTGATATGCAGGAACCTCTGTGAAAGGGTCATTTGACCCCCAAGGGGTTGCAACCCACAGGTTGAGAACCAATGGTTTTGAGGCCTCTCCCGTGCAAGTATCTCCGAAAACCAGGCCAGCTCTCCTTTACGTTAAGCCCAGCCAGCGGCCCCAACCACATTAACCCCCCTCGTTCCCATATGAAAGTCATGCTATTAATTCTTCTTTCCAAACATCTTCCTAGCCTGAGAGGAAGACAACTTCTCTCGGGAGAACCACATATTCTTTACCAGGGAGCACTGGCGCATTCTTTTCCTAGCAAGTTAAAGAGATATGACAAATACATTTTTAAAATTTACTGTTCTTCACCATGGGGGGAAAATGCCTGGCACATCAACTGCAGAGATGTTAAGTGCATTTGCAGCTCGCAGAGAATACAGTGTGTAGCAGGTACATGATTTCATTAGCCTATTGCATGGAGGGAGCTATTGTGAGGGTCTGTGGTGTCTCCACTCTTCCCAAACCCCCACTGGGGTTTAATCACACTCGTTTTCCCATCGTAAATCTTGTTAGACTAAAATTAGGCTGATGACTTAGACTTTAGGATACAAGCACTCAATATTTTCCAACCAGGGCATTATAATGGTTAAGTTGCCTCTGAATAATGTCAAATAGAATGAAGTGCTATAGAACAGAAAAAGCAAGCGTGAGAATTTGAGAGCTGAGGTGATTGTCCTGAAAACCTGACCATTGCAGAACTCTCAGGGACAGGGGGCGGGGCAGTCTTCCTTCACCAGCTGGGCTGGTGGAGACATGGCCTTTCCCACCCGTGTGATGAGAAATTCACCGGCCCCTCTCAGAAGCCCTGCTTCGTGAACGGCTGGCTGGAGTTGCACGTGCTGTAATGATGCTTCTGGAAGTGGTGTAACATGCAGCCATAGTCCACGCAGCAGCCCTCTCCAGAGAGTGTAACATGTGTGAGTCAAGAGAGCATCCGTGGGCATCATCTGGAGTTTTCCACTAACTACGGCGTTTGTACGCTTGTCACTGACGCCTTCCTCTCACGCTGTCCCATTGAAAATGGCTGAGACCATACAGGGTACCAGCACCAGCACCGTAGCCTGTTAAATGGGACTAGAGTGTATCTCAGGGGGTAGCGTGTTTGCCTAGCATGCATGAGACCCTACGTTTAATCCCTAGCCATACACGTGTGCCAAGTATCAAATATCCTGTTCAAAAATATCTCATGTGTGATAGCTACTGCCTTGCCGGAAACTCAGAAGCACAAAGGAAACCGCTCTGTAGCTGCGGACCTTCTTCTACGTGTCGTGCAGAAAGGTTCCCACATCCCGCACAGGACGTGTCAGTACTGTGTATATACTCAGAGCGCCCACATCCTGCACGCCGACCGCTGAGGCTGAGCCGCCAGCTCACAGTCCCTTAAGTAGTCCCTTAGCACACATGCACTCAACCCCCCTCCCGCCCCCATCTTTCTCTCTGCCCTCGCACAGAGCAATGGCTACGCCAAGGCCAGCACTCAGCTTTCAAGGCTCCTCATAAGAGGAGAACCTTCCGTAAGCCTTTCTCTTATGTCTCGTATCTTACCAATTTTCCTCCTTTCCCCACAGAGGAAGAGAATCATCCTCTACCACTAGCTGGAAAGTGATTTCCCCTTTTGACCAGACTCTGGCAGGTTTGGTCCTCGTTTCCTCCTGATAATCAATATGTCTGCGACCAACGCTGTTGTCAACCTTCACCCACTAACCCACCGTCCTGTCGTCTGCAGTGTTCTCTCTACATGCAAAATGTCCTCAGTTTCTCCTCTGTGCTGCCATGACCAGGGCTCTAGACCCCTCCCACTAACCAGCTGTCCTTCATCTGCCTTGCTGATGTCTGCTTCAAAACCCAAGTTCTGATTTGACTACACATCCGTACATGGTTTTATGGGAGCCCTCTTTCTCCCTGCATGCATGTACATATTAGAATTTCATTTGGCATAAATAGTTATTTATAAATAATAAATAGGGGTTATAAAGTGATCCGAAGACTTTTTTTTAAAAAAACAGACTGGATTTGAGCTGTTGCTGTAAAGGACATATTTTTGTTTATTTTGGGGATGTGTTTGGGAGGCTTTTTTTAAGGTTTATTTATTTATATTACTATTATTGTTGTTGTTGCTGCTGTTTCTCTATTGCTTTGATGCCTGTCCTGTAACTTGCTCTGTAGACCAGGCTGGCCTCAAACTCAGAGATCTGCCTGCCTCTGCCTCCTGAGTGCTGGGATTAAAGGCATGTGCCACCATTGCCCAGCTTGTTTTTATTTTATGTGCATGGGTGTATGCCTGCATGTGTGTCTGTGCATCTCATACATGCAGTGGCCACAGAGGCCAGAAGAGGGGGTCACATCCCCTGAGACTGAAGTTACAGATAGTTGTTAGTGGATATGTGGCTGCTGGGAATTGAACCCAGGTCCTCTACCAAGCAGCAAGTGCTCTTAACTGCTGAGCCATATCTTCAGCCCGTTTTCTTTCACTTTTTTATTTATTTGATTTTTTGAGGTTGGGTCTTGTTCTGGAGTCCTACCTGGTCTGGGACTTGCTTTGCAAACCCACCAGCCAGGCTGGCCTTGAAGCTTGTCACAGTCCTTTTGTCTCTGCTTTCTGAATGCTGGGATTACAACCAAGCATCACCACACCTGGCTGAAAGTGTTTTGTCTTAGGTATCCCAGGCTGGATTTTAACCCAGTATATAGACAAGGATGACTTTGAATTGGTTCTTCTGTATCTACCTCCTGAGTCTTGGTGAATGGCATTATGTTAGTTTTTGAGCAGTGTTAGGGATCAAACTCAGGGCTTCATGCATCTAGATAAGAACTTTACCAACTGAACTGTGTCCCCAATCTTGGGAAGTGTTTCAAAATGACCTTCATGGCTTTGATATATTTAATAAAGCCTACTAGAGAATTTAATTAGATCTTTATTAACTTGTGGGATTAGTTTCCCCATTTGGCTTCCAACATCCTCAACAGGAAAATGTGGTCTGAATGTGATGCTCTCTGAGCTGTTCACGATTTGTCTTCTTTCTTAGGGGCACAAGTATTGCCCGATACTAAAGGACAACCTCCCAGCTCCATTCTCCGTGGACACATGTCTGGTGGCACAAGGCTAGGCTCTCATCCCCCTGTACGTGGGTGAGGACTGGGTGAGGCAGTGGGGTAAGGTTTTGGCGTGGGGATAAGGGAAAATCCTCTGGGTCCTGACTACAAGGCATCACAAATGGTAGAACTATTCTTAGTTTCCTCATCCGAGCCAAGCTAACTTGGAAATTAGGAACAGTAGAAAAAGGCCAGATAAAGGAAGGATTCTAAACTGTATTGTCTTTCCCTCACTTTATTTTTGGATATTTGTGCCAAGATGAGAGACATTCTTTGTGGATAGAGGACTCTTCTGCTTTGTGCTGGTGTTGGAGAAAATCTCTTCTACCTAATGGCATCATGGAAGATGAGAGACGTCTCTGGGCCTGTGAGGAAGGGGAGGGCCAGGCCATGGAAATGTCCTGTGGCCTCACACCCAGGAAAGCCGAGTCTGGTTTAGACTCCTCCATTCTCCATGCTCCCTCTACCTGCATTATGATCTAGAAAGTCCACCCTAAAGAAAATACATTGGTTTTAGTCTGCTTTCAAAAGACCACTTCCTGGGCTGGAGAGATGACTCAGAGATTAAGAGCACTGGCTGTTCTTCCAGAGGCCCTGAGTTCAATTCCCAGCAACCACATGGTGCCTCACAGCCATCTAGAATGAGATCTGGTGCCCTCTTCTAGCCAGCAAGCATACATGGAAGGAATGTTGTATACATAATAAATAAATAAATAAAAAGACCACTTCCTGCTACTTAATGTGACACAGGAAGTAGAAATTGCTTTGTTCCAGAGCCCCCTCAAAAGTCCATTCCCTGAGGTGTTTACTTTTTTTTTTGCTTCAGCGTTTCATCTTCTCTGCCGCCTCCACAGCAGCTCTGGCCCTGTCCCTTCCTTCCTTTCATCCCCTGCCTCCTCCCATCCTTAGCCACTGATCCCTGGGTCACACAGCTTTACCACAGGCGTCCTGGCTCTAATCTAATCTCTGAAGAGCCGGCCCTATTGTCGCCTTCTCTCTCAGACAAACTGGATTTATGTTGATGGGATGACCTTTAGGCTGATAAGGGCTGGCTAACCTCTTGGGGAGGGTAGCTTTGGCAGCGCTCCGGGCCCTGTCTCCTGGGGCCTGTATCAGCCTGTTGTCCCTCACATTTGAGCTTGTTTTTCAGAAGGGCCATAGAAGGGCAGCTAACGCCATAACCAACTGTGAGCATGTCTCTGTCCTAGAGGCTCTTCGTTCCCCGACCCTGCTATCCACATGGAAAGAGCAGGGACCAGAGGCCTGTGTGCAAACCCTATGACTACCCCATCAGTTAAAGAATATTCCTAGAGACAAAAGGCTGACAAAAGGCCAAAACATTCCATGGCATATCATATTTATTATAATATAAGAATATGCCAGACCTATGCATGTCATTATCATATCATATTCATAAGCATTAGACAGGGTGCCTTAAACACTAGTTTGCCTCAGTCTTGGAGGTTAGGAGTCCAAGATCACGACATCAGTAGGTTTGGTTTCTTCTGGGCCTCTTTCCCTGTTTGACCATTAATCTTGACTGTCAACTTGACTGGATCTGGAATCAACTAAAAGACACACCCCTGGGCAGGCCAGGGAGGGGGGCATGGAGGTGGTAAACCCAACCCTAGAGGGGGCAGCATTTGTGGTAGCACCCCATACATAGGAAGGGATTTGAGGGGAAAATCGTGCTGTTTGCCGATCTGTCTTTGCTTCTTGCTGGTGTATCTCCTCACTGCTGGTGTTCCCATCCCCCACCATCATCAGAACACAGCTTTTTCAGCCTTCTGTTGTGGACTGAGGAAGCCCTCAGGCCTTCAGTACTAGATTGGGACTGCCGAGGCCTCCAGTCTGCGGACTGAAGAGCTCCTGGGTTCCTAGTCTCTCCAGCGTGCAGAATACCATGGTTAGACTATCCAGACCACATCACGTGAGCCGGTCTAATGAGTCTTCTGTAGTATGTATTCATCCACAGGTCTGTCCCTCTGAAGAACCCTGACTTCACAGATGGCCGTCTTCTCACTCTCGTCTCACACTGTAGGTGCGCACCTCCCTGGTGGATATGGGGGTACATGTGTGTACGTGTTCACGTATGTTGCGTATGTGTGAAATCATCTATGTGTGTGTGTTTGTATGTGAGCACACATGTGGAGCCCCGAGGCTGACGTTTGGTGTCTTCTCCAATCTCTACCATATATGTGGAGGCAGGGCCTGTTGCTGTGCCGGAGCTGATGGTTTAGGCTAGTCTATCTGGCCAGCTTGAGGGGATTAGCACAGGGGATGGAGACTCCTGTCTCTGCTTCCCATGCTGAGATTATGGTGGGCTGTTATGCCCTGTGGATTTTCCATGGATTCTGCTGATCAGTCCTCAAACTTGTACAGCAAGAGCTTTAGTCCCCGAGCCATCTCCCCAGACCCTTGGTGTCTTTTTTTTGGTGTCAGAATCTCCTCCTTGTACAAGTAGGTGGATTTGTGCACACTGATGAGTCTTCAACTCCAAATTCTATCTTCGACTATAGTCCCATTCCAGGGAACGTCTGAGCACCTCAAATTCCCAGGGGTGAACTTCAGGAGAAACAGTTCCACCAACTCTCCGCGTACACTGAAGGCAGCAAAGGCGATCTGTCTGACTGCCGTGTGTGCACATTCGCCGGGGTTCATGAACTTTTCAAACTGAGACCCTGACCGGAGAAAGAGCACAGAAGTGGGGAGAAGGGTGAAGATGAAAGCAGACACCCCACAAAATACAATCCCCGGCTTTCCAGAATTAGAACAAGACAAGTAATTTTGCAGTCTCGGCATTGATGTGCTCTGACTCTCTCGTTTAGCAAGCATTCAGGGAACCCTCACAGGGCGCCAGCACTAGGAATGTAGAAGTTATTCAATGAAGGGTCTTATCCCGGAGAAACTAAACAGAGTATCTACATCTGGGAGTTTGTAGGGGTTGGAAGCAGCAGGTGAGAATGTTTCCAGGAGGCTTGGATGCTCAGACTCTCACAACTCTGCTGCAGTACACACAAGCTTGTCTAGCTCCTTCCTGACGCCTAGCCACCCCCACCTCCACCCCACCCGGGTCCGGATACAAGATCCTCCATTAGTTTTCTGTATAAAGTGTAAACGTCCTAGATTGAGGGAGGTCTTTAAAGATCTTGCAACTAGAGCCAACCCCAGGGAACCTGCAGGTATTTCAAGGCCTGCACTTGGGAAAGGCTGGACAGAAGAGTACCTGGCTCCAAATTAGAAACCATAAAGTCGGGCTGCAATGGGCCCAAATCCTGATACTACTGTAGCTGCAAAGACAGGCAAAGGCTCCCAAATAGACCCCTGCAGAGTCTCGTCCCCTGGGGTCAATCCCACTTTTGGGAATCTGTTAGGATTTGGGGCTCCAAGGGAGGGGCTTCAAGCTCGAAAGGCTCGCGTACGCTCATCCAGAAGGCAAGGCTGCCATCTAGTGTTCAAATCTGGCCACACAGGCGCCAGCACGCTGTCATGGCGCGGGACCCTCCCTGATTTCAGAATGGGATTGTTTTTAAGAAATGACTAAACGTCATTCCAGACCTAACAGTTACTGATGGAAATACAAAGAAATAAAACCAATAAATAGCCACAGATTGCTCCCCTAAGGTTTCTAACAATTTAAGATCAAATGATTACTTTGAGAGAAATAAACAAATCATAAACACACACGCCCCATTTGTGTGTGTATGCCTCTTCACAGGCATATAACTCTTGTTATTTTAATTTTAATGACGGATTCTATGGAACCTGACTGAAATGCATTGTTACACAGACTTTAAACCTGTCTTTCCCTTAGTAATGAGCATTTCTGGTACCTTCCCTGTGCCTCCCCCATCTCTCTTCAGTTTTTTGAGATGGAGTTTCTCTGTGTGGACCCAGCTGTCCTGGAACTCACCATGTAGACCAGGCTGGCCTAGAACTCAGAGAAATCAGTTTGTCTCTGCCTCCAAGTGCTGGGGGACTAAAGGGGTTCGCACCCGGCACAAACCACACCTTGCCCCCACCCCCAAGCTACTGTATGCCTTTCTTTTATGAGAAAGAATGGTTTGTTTGGTTAGCCAGCCAATTCATGGTCAGTTATCCACACAGTCCAGTATTCTCCCAAGATGTGCCTTTCAGAACCAAGTGGTAAACCCAGAAAGTTGATGCTGGCTCCTGGGTCTCTCGTGGAGCTTTTCAACCAACTCCAGAGCTGCGAGGGTGGGGGGAAATCATAGTAAGAGGGGCCCTGAGGGTCTTTCCCTGGTAGTCTATCAAAGAACACCTGCAGGCGGGAAGCAGGCCACTGTTTATTCCTGAGCAACATAGATGTACAGCTAGCATGAGGGCACGCAGGGAGACAGGATAAAACAAAGGGGCAGAGATGCAGAAATCTGGTCCTTGGGCAAGCCTATAAGTGGTCTCTGCCTCTAGGAAGAAAACCATGAGAGGTTTTGGCCAAGGCAGAGCCCCAGGCCAAGGCTGCCTTGAAGGTGGGGGGTGGTGAGAACAAGGAGACACCCACTCCAAACTGGAGACTGGACCTCAGTTCCCCAGCATGAGGCCTCACTGGTGGCTTCTTTTTCCCAGAGGTAAAAGCAGATCACACTCCTAACATACCCACTGCCAGGGCTGTGGAGATGGCTCAGTGGTTAAGAGCCCTGACTGAGGCTGGGCAGTGGTGGTGCATGCCTTTAAACCCAGCACTCCAGAGGCCAGCCTGGTGTCTACAGAGTGAATTCCAGGACAGCCTCCAAAGCTACAAAAAAAAACCCTGTCTTGAAAAA
>LOJH01036918.1:0-15393 GCA_001685095.1 Ellobius talpinus | reverse complement strand
CATGGATCTGTAGTTGTTGACCACAGCATCACTGACGCTCAAGGCCCATAACAATTAGTCTTTTCTCTGAGGTCTTAGAGAGATAGTCTCTACACTTTAAAACTTGTAGCCCTGAGCTGTCATTCTCATCCTCTGGAGCCATATGCCCCGGACCTGTTAGTTCAGTCTCTGGTACTGTCTTAGTTAAGGCTCCTGTGGCTGTGATAAAACACCATAGCTACAAGCAATAAGAATAAAGTGTTTAGTTTATTTTAAAGCTTATAACCCAACACCAAGGGAAGCCAGAGGAGGTAGTCAAGCAGGGCAGAATCCTGAAGGCAGGAACTGCAGCGAAGGCCATAGAGGAGTTCTCTTCATGAGTTACTCAGGTTGCCTTTTAAAAATTAAATTAATTTATGTATTTTACATCCTGTCTGGTTTCCCTTCCTCTTCTCCCATTCCCTCTCCACTCCTGCTACCACAATTCATTCTTCCTCTGTTTCTGTTCAGAAAGGGGCAGGCCTCCCATGGATACTAACAAAACATGGCATATCAAGCTGCTCTAGGACTAGCCACCTCCCCTTGTACTAAGGCTGGGCAAGGCAATCCAATATGAAGAATAGATTACAAAAACTAGGCAAAGCTTTAGGAGTAGCTCCTGCTCCCACTGTGAGGAGTCTATAAGTAGAACAAGCTATACAACTGACTCATATGTAGCATTCCTAGGTGAGGCCCATGCAGACTCCCTGGTTGTTGTTTCAGGAAGTGCCTATGAGCCCAGGTTAGTTGTTTCTGTGGGATTTCTTATGATGTCCTTGACCCCCTCCAGTTTGTATAATCTCCTCCCTCCCCCCGTTCAGCAGAATTGCCTGAGCTTGGGCTAATGTTTGGCTTTGGGTCTCTGCATCTATTTCCATCAGTTACTGGATGGAGGTATTCTGATGACTATTGGGGTAGTCACCTAACTATGAGTATAGCAAAATACCATTAAGCATCATTATGTTGACATTTTAGTTTTTTTTCAATCATGTCAGGTTCTATCCTAGGTTTCTGGGCCATCCAGCCTCTGGGTCCTGGCTCGCAAGTTCCAGGATGGGCTCACTTTTATGGCATGGGTTGGACCAGTAATTGGATGGCCACTCTCATAATCTCTGTACCACCCTTGCCCCAGCAATCCTGTAGTCAGGACAGACTGAAGGTCAAAGGTTGTGTGGCTGGATTGGGGCACCAATCCCTTCACTGGAAGACTTTTCTGGTTACAGAAGATGGCCAATCCAGGCTACATATCAACTGTAGCTAGGATTCTTAGCTGGGACCATCCTTGTAGATTTCTGGGAGTTTCACTTTCACCAAGTTTCTACCTGACCCCAAAATGCTCCCCACTTTCCAGTACTCTCCTGATCCATCTATCCCCAAGACAATCTCTCATGATGTCATCCTCACCTACCCCTAGTTCACCTATAATCTCTTTTTGTTTTCCCTTCCCAAGGAGATCCATGTGTCACCCCCTGAGTCCTCCTTGTTACCTAGTCTGTCTAGGTCTATGGATTGTAGCATGACTATTCATTCATTAATAGCACCCAGGACCATCATCCCAGGGGTGCCCTTATCTTCCGTGGGATGTACCCATCCACATGTATCAGCAGTTAAGAAAATACACCACAGACTTGCCCCCAAACAAATCTGCTAAGTCATTCTCTCAATTGAGTTTTCCTCTTCCAAAATGACTCTGGCTTGGATCAAGTTGACAATACTAGCCATAGCAGGGACCTTGGTACTCCATGGCTCAGAACCACAAATACCAAAAAGCTGCCTTTTTGTCCATTTATAACCAGCTTCTGCATATTTGGGCAGAATCCAGGCAACTGACTGGCAATATGAGCATTATTACAAAAATACAGTATCTGAGATTCCCTTGAAAAGAACTGGTTAGCAGACTCTGTAACAGGAACCACATAACTAACTTTCAAAGTTCCAGCCACAGGTGACTGCAAGACCTGTTGGGTCCCTGATGAAAAAAGAGAGACACACAACCTTCTGCGAAATGAATGCAGACATCTTCACCTAGACTCACTGCATGTGTGTACCTCATGATCCTCTTGTGTGCACACAGATGTCTGTCTCTGTTCTGTCTGCAAGCAAGTCATCCGGGGCTAAAGAACAAGGAAAGGACACAAGCCTACTGAATTACCTCAATGCTGATTTATACCAGGGTCCAGCATTTTTAAGTGGCCAGATGCCTCTACAGCCAGATGCCTCCTGTGAATACAGAGCATAGTGTATATTTTAAATATAACTCTTCTGCCCTCTGATTTAAAATATCCCAGAGTCAATTTAACTTTTAATCATTTTGACAAACACTGAGCAAGGCATATCTGGAGTAGAGACTTGTGTCAAAGACGGTGAAGGACAAAGCCGAGGAAGGCATGTCCTTGTCCATAAGAGCTTAGAAAATCATGTGAGACCAGATACAGCAATGTAAAATTCCACGAAGTTATCTAAAAACAACTAATCCATCAGGAAGTCTCATATTCAAGCTTAATGGATGCCTCAAAATGGCAATTACTTAATGGAGCCCTGACTTAAGATATATTCCAGCCATTTGTCCCTGTAGTCACCACTGTCTACTGATTAAGGGATAGCGGGAAATCTAATGTTCCTGTTTGGGCACAAGCTTTCCTGGTGAATTGAAGCTAATTTATGTTTGTCAGCTGTGGGACACAGCTGTATGTTTTCCTATAAAGTAAACTATGAACTCTGCTTGGGTCATTAGCCTCCTGGAATGACCTTTCCATCAATTTCTTAGGTGACATCCTGGCCTGGAGACTGTGAGGCAATTACATAAGTAAAAATTCATCCTCTAAAGGGAATTCAAATGTCAATTTATCATTTGTTGTGATATCACATGATTAGATAAAATGTAAGCAAAGAGACAGACAGGGTGCATTGACTCTGAAATGTGGCTAAAATTGTAAGCTTCTCTTAAAAGGATGTGTTTCTCAGAATAAAGGAGAGGATAGAGGGAAGCTTTCAAGGACATTCATTAAAGTTCATCTCATGAATCAACTGAGGACATCCTAAAAAGTTCTTCATCACTTAGATTTTTAAATTGAAAATAGACCACTGAGAATTGAGATGATTGTACTTTTAATAGTTTCTGGGGGAAATTGGTGTGGAAAATATGAACCACACAAAGCTGATGGGAAAGCAATGAATTTATGTAGATGGTTTGAGTATGGGGTGGTCAGGCTCACCTGGGTTCCTCCCATTTCTGGCCCCTTCTCCACACACACTGCAGGAGTTCCTTGAATCCCATGTCTGTCAACCTCCCTTATAATTAAACCAACATTAGCCAACAAAGCTAAGAGTATTTGGCAAGGCCGCCTTTGGAATGACTATTACATAAAAAAATTGAAGGTATTTCTTAAAAATAAAAAAATCAGTATGCATTATAGACCTGCTATAGAGGTTAAATGATGAACATTCATCTGAGTTCTTGAGCAATTTTTGTTTCATCTCCCAAATGTCCTAGTGGCACCTGAGCAAGTCTTATGAGTCTGAATCTCTACAACTGAGATTACCTACAGAACATTTCAAATACTCTCATTGGCAGCCCAATGGTTGAGTGGGTGGATTCAAAACAATATTGCCTGTGAAGTCCTTCACCCAGTCTTGATATAGATATAGAAAACATAATAAAAGGTGTTTTATATATATATATGTGTGTGTGTGTGTGTAAAACTTATAATAGTCTCTCTTACCTCCTTATGAAAACAAAGTTTCTTCTGATATCAATATCTGGTGAACTAAGACCAGCTTTCTTCTAAGTACTGAGCCTCTAAACTTTAAACATCATATTATGGATGCCTTAAATGGCATAGAAATTACCCATATCTTTTGGCTCCTTCTCCACACCATCTTCAAATATTTACTTGCAAATTTATGGTATTCTTTCCATTCACCAGTCTCTCAACTATGCCTTCACAGTTCCACCTAGTTGCATGTTTCTGCATAAACTCATCTAGGCTGAAGCAAGGCACTGGGTCTTGACACATCTTGTCTCTTCCTCCATTACTCCTTCATTTCCTCTCATAGAGTGAACAGAAAATAGAGTCATCCAAAAATGTTCCATCAGTGATGAGCACTGATAATAATATACTAGGTATGACCATCACATACTCATGAATTGAACAAATTTTGATTGGTTAAAATGGTAATACTCCTGGAAACTTTCTAGTCATGAAAGATATAACCATAAATAAAGCAGACATTTTCTGCCCTCCAGAAGTCTAGATCCTCACAAGCATGGAATAACAGTCATTAAAACACAGTTGAATAAAATAAGAAAGTTTAGCATGAATGTTTACCATAATTATGTACCTTTTTTGTAGACCTAAATATTGTCAATGGTAAAGGACATCTCATAGTCATTACCTATAAACTTTAGGCAATCCTTCAAGTTAGCATGATTCTGATTTCACTGAGGTAAACAAAGTTTGGGTAGATTTGGCAACTTGCTTCTAACATGCCCAGTATGGATCAGTGTCTAGCAAGGGCTATGACCACTCACTCTTCCACCTCATAACCATGATATGTCCCAGCATCTCTCCAACAGTATTACCCAGGAAGTACTTGTCACATCATGTGATCTCTGCAATAGCTTGATAAATGACTACATAGCTTGAAAACATCAACTTAAAACACAACCAGCGCATGGTCCCTGTAAAATCCTTTGCTGCTAACATTATTATCTGTCGATTTTATAACTTATCTTCAATACATAAGTAGCCTCTCACCCTTTCATAGCCCACAGTTCACCTCATCTCCTCTGAACAATATCACCTCAAAATCTAGAATTCTTTCTGTATGTATATGCTTTCCTCTGTGTCATTTTTCTTTTATCTCATCCAAGATCTATGAAAACATTGGGATCTCCCTTGACCCCCAAAACTGACTTGTCCTTACATGGCCATAGGGGTTATCCATCTCAATATGACACTTATCTTAATCTACCTTAATTAATTTAATTTATATCTTGAAATGATTTGCTTATATTCTATCAATTGAATTCTCTTTGATTCTTGTATGACTTTATTATAATACATTGATCAAGATGCCTTACTATTTTATGAATTTACAATATTGAATCTAATTTGGGTACAGGAACAAATTATCTCTGAATTTGCACAAGTAAGCACCCATTAAACTCTTCTATTCCCATCCATTTGAGTCTTTTTGGTAAAATTTTTGAGAGCTATAAAGGATTAATAGCAATTATGGCAGAATGTAGTAAATCAAAAGATTGGTTTGACTTGCTTGTAGGAAAAGGACAGCAAAAACGGATGTGTGATTGTGTGAGCTGTCAAACTGACATGTCAGATGGTGTCATGAGTACAGACCCCCCCACTTTCATCAGGGTCTTTTCTTAGACTTGATTATTATGAAATTCTCAGTGACTTCCTTGGCAGAGACTACTGTTCGTAGGATTTGCTTTCGGATGTCCCCCATGGATTATTCCAGAAAGCAGGGGGACTGCTTGTGTTAAGAAAACAATAAAGTGAATGGGATGTTTTATAACTGTGTTCTATGGGTTGGTATGCTATAGTATACTGGGGATTTCTGAAGGCAGGTAGGCCTCAGCTCAGGGTTTATAAAACACACCTTTGGGAGGACCCACTGTGCTGTGTTACCCGAAAGCCTTCTACCTCCTCCTCCAGATCTGGTGCCTGTCAGGGTCCCATCAATCTATTTCTGGCATTTTACTTTGCTAAGAACATCTTGGAGTGACAAGGGGGTGATTCCTAATGCATAAGTCTTCTGAGAAGCCTTCTTCCTCTAAGCTGCAGGGTAAATGAATTGGCCTCTCACTTTCTCCCAGGAACTACTTTTCTTCAATCTTTCCATTAAAGGTCAAAAGGTGAATGACGACACTCCTGTAGTCTATTACAGTGTTCTGTTCCCATTGTCAGTGGATCTGTTCTTTACATATATGCCCCTCAACCTGTTCAAGGTCTGTGCTCCCTCCTCATCGTGTTTCTGATTTAAAAAATGAGAATTTTCACAAGGGTTAGGGAAATCTGTCGGGTTTTTCACCTCCCAAAGGAGAAAATTGTAGAATTGTAATTATTTACAAAAAATGGAACACTTTCCCCAGCTAGAACCCTGTTTAAAATCTTTACCAAAACATATTTATTAAAGGTAAAATTTTATGAAAGTCAAACTGAAACGCCTTTTAGTAAGTTAAAATCATGCCTGTCCCTTCCCTGCTGTTTTCATAGCTAAGTAAAACCAATGGGTAAGTCATGCAATAAAAAGGCAGCAATTATGTGCTTACAGTGTGCCAAGCTTGATGTGAATTAATGTACGCAATCCTTATTAAAACCCGAAGCGATATCTCTGCTAATACTCAGGCCTCTGCAGACAACTGTGAAAATTGCCAGAGGTTAGAAAAGTAGGAAGGGAAGTGCCTGGACTGTTTCAGAGCATCTGACTTTAATGTGTGTGCTCTTTATCACCTAGTCAAGCCATTCTACAGTCTAGGAAATGGGTAGGAGTAGCTAGCATTGGGTGCACTGGAGTCTGAAACACATTAGACTGCCAAATCTTCATTCATTCTATGTATGCTTATGTAAGCTACTTTTATTAACACGTTGATTTTAGTCTTTCAAAACTGATCCAGTTACAATCTAATATATATTTTAATTAAAAGTTAATTTACACATATGGAATATCTCCTGACACACAGTGAAGAAGCAAGAGTTAAAGAACTATTTATGTGACTAACATCCAATTTGCCCCCTCCTGTATAAGACTCTTTACTGGGAGCTGCAACAGATGTCATTTTATAGATGCTGGATAATTTTCATCATTTTGTTTAAACTAGAGTCTATTACCCACTTCGTACAGATATTGAGGCAATGTTACATAACAGATTCAACGAGTGACTTCAGGCCACTAGGTTAAAATGGACAGAACTGACATCTAGAATTCTGATAATACTCAAGTCCCAATGTTTATCATTTATTGGGTCACATAAAGCATTTGATAGTTTTATCTTCAGGGAATTTATGCCATACATCACTGGAATTCTAATTAGATGAAATGGACCAAATTTTACAGGTGAAACTCCCTGATGTGTGTTGGTTTGCCAAAGATAAATATAACTTCTCAGCAACTCCAACGGATGAAGCTCACTGACTCCTTATGGCTGTATCATTAGTACTGTAAGGCACTGAGATCACTCTGGACATTTCATCCAGGAGACACTCTCTTAAATGGATCAATTGATTTGATGAATTGTAAGGCAGAAGATTTTTTTCTCTTGTTGTGAAGTAGTAGATTTGAGCGCAGTGAGCATAAACATCTACAGAAGTAATCTTATGAAATGGTTAGTTCATGTATAGCTATTTGAAGCTATATGAAGATAGACATTTTTCTGGATATAGTTAGAATCTAATCAATAGCTCTATAGTGAAAACATCAATAGAGGATTATAACCTAGACACAGGGTACCAATGACCTTTTCACTTCCTCATATGCTTCCAACTCTATTCCTATGTTAGAATTGGCAAATTGGCTCCCAAATATACCTATAGGCAGTTTAATGTTGTTACACATGACCTTTTCCTCATTGTTTCTACTTTTTATCTTAGACAACCCACCCAATGAGAGCAATTACATTCACAGGCAGTGAAAATGGTGCCTCTGTAGGTTCACATTTCTGAATCCCCCATTAGTAAGTATGTCTGGCAGTGTGACCAAACAATCTGGACTAAGAAGAGGAAGAGAATATGAAGATGAAAATGCTAAGCACAGTGGCATGTGCCTATAATATAGCTGAGGCTTGTCTGACAGATAGGGAAGTAGAATTGGTGATCTCCAGACTCAGTGAGGGATTCTGTCTCAAAAAAATAAAGTGAAGAGTAGAAGAGGAAGACAACTGAAGTTGACCTTTATGTGTGTACACTCATGTAAAAATATAAAAGGTGAAAATATGTGACTATTGAGGGTATTTCTCTCACTGTGGCACAATACATCATTCCTGAATTTCTAACAGTGCATGACAACTTTGCACACATTTATGGGTCATTTGTACATACTCTTAAAAGAGAGATGCAGCAAATATTCTACCCAGTTGAAAAGCTGGGGAATTATATTATTATTATTATTATTGTTATTGTTATTGTTGTTATTATTATTATCACTATTATTATTATTATTATGTATCTTCATAATACGAGTTCGGGTCATATTCTGGTTATGAGTTCTATATAATTTACAGATATTTCTTTCTTATACAAATAAAATTACAAAAGTTTGAGTGCTTGTGAAACCCTGATAATTGATCTGTTATATTTTATATTTGGGTGTCACTTACAATAATCCATTGCCTAAGCAAAACAAAGATTTGCATTTGGTTCCATAAATGATATAATACATTTTCTCCCTTATATTTGTGTATGGATCCATTTGAGCTAGCAGCTGCATGCAGTTTGAAGTAGGAATTCCACCATTTTTTCTTATTTAGATATGCAGTTGATCTGGCATCATTTAAAAATATTTTTCTTTCCTTATCAAGCCATCATGTTAGTCAAAAATCAAAAAAGCATGAACATTCAGGCTTCTTTTCATTCATTTCGTTGTGCTCCAATTATGTTTCTTACATCTGTCCTCTTGCCAGTGAAGGATAATCTCGAGGACTTAGGGTGTGCAGTAAGCTTTTAAATGTGGGAACATAAACATCTCGCTTTATCTTTTCTTTTAATACTGTCTTGAAGAGACTTATATTCCATATGAAACTTATGATCCATCTGGCCGGGCTTATGATAGAGGTAACCTCAATGAGCAGGTAATTTGGGGGATAACTGCCCTCTTCACATTTGTGGACATGGGATGATGCTGTAGCCATGGAGAATCATTGTGTTGCTTCCCATCGTGTTGCCTAGTTTTAACTGTAATCATCAGACACCTGTTTTGAGAAAAAATTCCTGTGTATTTTGTTACTTTTGACATTAAAGATTTTGAGGTGATGCTTAATCTTTTATATTATTTATCGCTAGTACACAGATGTTAATTTTCACTTGCATATCAGATTGTATATTCTGAAACCCATTCAAGTTATTAGTTCTAACAGGTTTGATTTTTGAAGTTTGGGTTCCTAGGTGGTTTTCATACACAAAATCATGCAATCCTTGAGCAGATATAGTTTAATCATTTTTTTAATTTGAATCCCTCCTTCTTTTACTCAGACTCCCTTCTGTTGACATATCGTATTATGCATTCATATAGTCATAGATGTGATATATATGCATGATTTTTTATATTTATAAAAAACCTAGGATCCCCTAATGAGAAAAACTGTAATATTTGTTTTTCTTTAATTTGGTTTATTTTAAAATGATGAGTTCTAGTCGGACCCATTTCAAATGATGGCATAATTTAAACTTTGTTGTTAAACTCCATTGTGTATACATCATGTTTTTCTTTATTGGTTGATAGATGTTTGGGACGATTATATAATCTGACATTGTGAGTAGTTCTGCAATAAATGCCGATGTGCAATAACACTTATGGTATACTAACGCATACTAACTTCCCTCAAGTGTATGCATCCACCCCAGCGCATGAAGCTGAATCACATAGTAGTTTCATGCTTTTATGGAATCTCTCGAATGGCTTCTGCAATAGCTGGACGTCTTCACAATCTTGAAGCAGCCAACGTATGAGGGTTCCCATTTCCTAGGATGCTTGTCATATTTCACAGTACACTTACTTGATGATTGCCATTCTTACTAACATGAGATAGAGTTTCAGTGCAGTTTTAATGTACATTTCTCTGTTGGCCAATGATGCTGACTGCATTTTTCACATATTTATTGGTTGTTTGTACTTCAGCATTTGAGAGCTATCAGTTCACTTCATTAAGTCAATTTAATATTTGAGTCATTTAGTTTTTTATATAGTATATATGCTAATCTTCTATCAGATCTATAGCTAGGAAAATTGTTTCCAATACCAAAAGCTGAGTCTTTGCAGGTATCCTAGTGCTGTGTGAAAGCTTTTAATCTCATGCAATTCTTTGACCAGTTCATAGTATTACTTCCTGAGTTTTCATGTTCTGTTCAGAAGTCTCTTACCTGAATGCCTAGATCTAGTTTCTGATCTTTTATTAATAGTTTGTCCCATTTTGAATGAACTGTGTAGAGAGTAAGAGACAGGACTCCAGTTTCATTCCTCTACACACATGTAATCAGTTTCTTCAGCACCATTGGTTGAAGAAATACTTGCTTCCACAATGAATATTTTCTTTATTTCTTTCTAAAGGTACCAGGAAAGCTACACAAGGGAAAATCCAAAAGGTCACCTAAACCAGACCTATACAATAATGCCACCAGTTAGTTGACATGCCAAAATGGGTAAAGGAAATCTCATAAACCCTCACCCCTGGATGAAGAGCTACAGATAAGTAATAGCTGCATAGAGAAGGAATATCAGTCTTTCCCAGGGATGATCCCCATGATATATTATTCAATCATAAATTGTTAACCATAAGCATACACACACACAAATGATGTAGATGTAATTTATATATACATATATAGAAATGCATTTATATTTATATATAAAATAAATAAATGTATATATAATCAAAGATAAGAGGTTAAGGTTTTGAGAATGAGGTGAGGGTGGAATTGGTTGCAAGAGAGAGAGGCAACGGAAAATGATGTCATTTTAGCACTCATGTATGGAAGTATCAAAAACTCAAAATGAATCAATAAAAATATCAAGTAACTCTAGGCATGTCATTTTCACTAAGTACTGGCTCATCTCTGGTAATACTGTAATACCATGCTCTTTTTGTTCTTTATAACTCAGTAGCATAACCAGAAATAAGTGACTGTGTTCTCTATGCTCAAAAGTTTTTGGCACATTTAGGGTCTTTTGTGTTTTCATATGAATTTTAGAATTTTTTTCTATTTCCTATTGAATAACATTGGAATTCAGATTAAATTGGACACAAATTTATACATTACTTTGGATAATACAGCAATTTTAGTGTATTAATTCTACCCATCATTAGTGTAGAAGGTCTTACCATCACTTGGTGTCTTTCTCAATTTCTTTCTTCAGGATTTTAAACTTCCATTTCCAACATTGAAGTATTTTATTTTGTCAGTGCTATTGTGAATATGATTGTCTTGCTTTATTTTTTCTAAGTATGTTCATTATTGGCATGCGATTGATTACTGCATGTTGATTTTGTATCCTGCCACTTTGTGGAAAGTACAATTCTACCCTTTCTGGTGGTATGCTTAGGGTCTCGTGTAAGGTTCACATTGTTACACTTCTGCTGTTACAAAATACCCAGCAAGATGTAGTTTTAAAGAAGGATGTTTTATGGTGACTGGCATCATATCTATATATTTTATGCATTATATCTACATTCTGATTATATTGAATCTATAACTAGAAAGCAGAAAGGAATAAATGCTGGTGCTAAACTTGCTCTTCTCCATTTTTATTTGGTTTGAGACCTCTCCACATCAACGTTCAGGGCACATTTTTTTTCTACTGTAGTGCCCCCTTTGTGGAAACACCCTCATAGACATACCAGGAAGTGTGTTTCCATAGTGACTCTGAATCTAGACAAGTTGATAATAAAGATAAATTGAATCACACTTCAAATCATGTCAAGTAGATACCCAAGCTTGTCATTTTAGATCAGAACATTCTGTCCTTGTCTCCTAAAGCCTCATTTACATTTAATAATACAAAAAGTATTCCATCCATTCCTAAATGTCCTCATAGTCATTAACACACCCAATACTTTACAAAAGTGCAAAGTCCCAAGTATCTTTTAAGATTCAAAATGAACTTCTGTGAGCCCCTGTAAATAAAAAATTACAAGCAACATGGTTCCAATACACAATCGTTCAGAGAAAGTCTTCTTATTCTACAAGAAATAAATGTGGACATAACAAAGGAGAAACAGGCCAAAATAAGAACAAACCCAGTCCTGCAAACACCAAACTGTCCACCTTCATATGCAGCATCTAGGGTTTGAGAATTATATGGAGTCCGATGGCCTTTAGCATTCCTAAACGTCCATTTTTGATGCATGAGACACACATAGCCTCTCTCCTGGGATAGCTGCATCCTGTGTCTGTAGCTTTTATTAGTGGATTTTTCAAAGTCTTGGCATCTCCAACAGACTGAGGCTTCTAACACAGCTTAGGATCCACCCTCGTGACTTCATTCAGTGATTTCTCAAGTCCATTTTCAGATAAACATAAACTTCCTTATGCACGATGCCTAGAATCATTAGCCTTATGGAACTTTGCTGCAAGGTTCCTCGAGTCACTCATGCCTGCAAGACCAGTGCCCTGTGAATGATGCTGTGTGATGGTTGATTTTAATTTCATCTTGGCATATATTATAATGCCCTCATTTGACTTGGTTGCCTCAGTTGATATGAGATTATCCACCCTGAGTATGAGCTCTTTTTGGTAACTACCTAGGTAAAAAATATGGTAAAAGGAAGACTATTCATTTGCCTTTTGCTCTTGGACTTTTCCACTTGTCCCTGGGTAGATTTACTCCATTATTTCTGCTACAGAGATCTTCACTGATATCAGAACCAGCACTTCTAGATTCCCTTTGTTAACAAAGGACCAGAGGCTCTCAGAACCTTCTAGATTTTTGGCACCATATTGGGAAGACTGAAGTTTTTCATCTAAAGGACCAAGAAACTATCAGATTTTCAGCTTCTCAGGTTAAGACAACTCTTATTACCATTTCACAAAGTTTTGATAACTTTGTTTAATATATACATCTCACACACATGCACATATACACACATGCACACACAAATATATACATATATGCACATATTTGAATATATACATATAACATATACACAGATATATGCATATGTACATATATGTGTGGGTATATGTATAGACACATATACAAATATATATATACACATACACACATATATATTTTCATCCTATTGTTTCTGTTCCTCCAGAGAACCCTGACTAATGCACACTGTCAATTTCTGTGGCTGGAGATGTAGCCTTGGCTCTTTGGATCAAAACTGTAGGGACCTTTCTGTGTCTTTGAGACTGACTCTTGGATATACTTCCCTAAGTGGTTGTTTTTGAATAGGGAAATCTTGAATCTTGCATTAATATTTTCACTTTAGGCTATTTGCAGTGTTTTTGTAGTTTTACAAGTCGAAGCCCTTACAGGGAAGGGTGAAGTCTTAGACAACTGCACCTATTGTCTCAGTGCAGAGTGAGAGGTTTTCTTTAAAGAAACTAAGATCTTCAGAAATTATAGATATACTTTCCATAACTCTGTTGTCTTCAAGCTTAATCTCAGTTATTTAGTTATTTCTTTGTCAAATTGCACACTTATTTCTACTCCCCCCCTTTCTTTCTCTGCAAACCTAGGAGAAAACATCAGTAACCATGACACAGTCTGCCTTCTAAAATTTTTTAAATTCTTCTTTAAATTTTCTGGGGAAAAATTAGTCCATTAATTTTTAATTCAGTCTCACTCATATTATCAGAACATAGTCAAATGAAAGTAGATTGTCGTCCATAAAATCTCACAATGATTTTATCCCAGTTCCTGGTGATTTTTGTTCCCCTGTGAAACTTCATAAGCGCAGTGTACATGGCCCATGTCTCTAACAGCATCAATGATATATTGGATAACTAGTAGGTGATGTGGGAGTCCCCTCTGTGTGCTGTAATTATTATTAATGAATAAAGAAACTGCTTTCAACCTATAGCAGGGCAAAACTTAGTTAGGCAGGGAAAACTAAAGTGAATGTTGGGAGAAAAAAGTCAAGGTCAGAGAGAAGCCATGGAGCCACCAGAGACAGACACTGGGAACTTTAGCTGGTAAACCACAACCACGTGGCAATACACAGCTTAATAGAAACGGGTAAATTTAATATGTAAGAGTTAATAAGAAGCTAGAACTAATGTGCCAAGTAGTGATTTAACTAATACAGTTTCTGTATGATTATTTTGGGGCTGAGCAACCGGGAACCAACAAGCAGCCCATCCTTCACCAAGTTGGTGTGTTCTTCTCTGAGGACAATTTTTTCTACCATTTCCAGCGTTCCTTAGTTGCCCACAATTGTTTTGGGTTGGCTTGAGACCTTGGGATCTTTGACTCATGCATGCACTTTGGTTCTTTAATCTATCTATATATTATAATAGAATTTGTAAAGAAATAGTCATAACATATTTATGGTAAAGAAAATTAAAAAAATAAAACTCATGTTAACTTGGAGATTTGTTGGTGCTAAGTCTCCATAAGAATACTAAGATAAAGTTCATGAGAGTTGAGGTCAGAATAACAGCAAAAAAGCCTTTACAGTGGTAATAATATCATCAAAGTATTTGAGCAACTCATTTCAGATATGGTAAGGAATACAGCATGTGGCAATGGCAGTCAAGGCACAGTTGAGTCACAGATTGAGTCCAGGACAAGAGCCTTCAGATTGCTGCATTTTAAACAGTATCAATGAATGCCTGAGATAGACTTAACTTACTTGATCTGAAATTGTGCCAAGAACTACTGTGAGACCTTCTGTAAAGTATGTCACACAACCTCTCAGGGCCAATGAGTGGGTACACTGTCCTCACCATCTGCAGTTTGTAACATGTGGGTTTTAAGGACCACCTTTTAAAAAAGTTCCAAATATTTAGAATTTCGCATGTAAAAGTGATGTAAGAACTGCAACAACACCACAAATATTAGTCTTGCTATCGAAGAAGAGACCCATAGGAAATATAGATGGCACAGACTATTATATACTTAGAAAAACTATGTCTGTGATATGCTTTAAAATATCTTCCCCATAGGATCATCTCATGCAATGACACTGGCATGGAAGCTTATGGGCTTTGCCAACCGGAGGATTGAGTAAATTTACCTTTTGCTTCTTGTGCTCAGTGTTTGCCTATATCACCATGCTCCTGGGCATCTGGATGTGTCATGTGATAGGGTTGGAGGAGAAAACCAAAGGGAGAAATTTACTCTGAACAACAGCTGCATTGTTCTGAGATCCCAATTCATAGTGAATAATGACACAGTGGCAAAGGCTGTGGAAAGGGACAGTTGTAATGCAGAGATAGTTAATAGATCAATCTTTTGATAAAAGTGTCACAGAGCCCATTTGTTAGCATTAAACACAACAAGAAACTAATCTTGCCTGGACTGCTTCACTGGACATAAAGGACGAACAGAGAAATGACTGCTGAACTTGCCTAAAGGTGAGATAATCCTTTGGGCTTCCTGCTTCATGAAAGAGTCTGTGAGGCGGTCTGCAGGACACATAAGAAAGTGACTGGCAAACTGCCAATATAGGCAGAACTGTCTTTGAAATTTCCT
>LOJH01036917.1:0-13886 GCA_001685095.1 Ellobius talpinus | reverse complement strand
ATCTATCTATCTATCTATCATCTATCTATCAATCAATCTATCTATCTATCTATCATCATCTATCTATCATCTATCTATCTAGATATATGAATGAACGACTGAGGGGCCTGTTAATTGCATAACTTTCCCTAACTCTTATTTAGAGTACTGAAATTGAAAACAAGTCTGGAGTGTACAAATTTGCAGTCTTCAATTCAAAGAACCTTGATGTGAGGGCACCCTCTAGTCAGCGCTGGAGTTAGAACCCAGCGCTTCCTAAGTGACCATTGAACTCTATCCCCAGCTCCAGCACGATGAGGGTGCTTATTGGTTTTCTGGGTGTACAGTGGGAGACGTTGTAGGTCCTTGCCCCCTTCCCATCCAATTCCACAAAGGGGATCCAGCTGTGTGATCCCGTTGAGCCGCTACCCTTCATTGGGCCTCTCTCCAGTTGAGGCCTGGGGCCGGGGTGTCCCGGGCTGTGCCACACGGTGACCGGATCTCCTCGGGGCACACGCCCAGCATCTCGCACCACCCGATGGATGCATCTTGCACTCTGAAATCCTAGTGCCGCCTTTTAAGTTATTATTATTATTATTTTTATTCGGGGAGAGGCTTTCGAGACAGGGTTTCTCTGCCCTTTTAGGTTTTTGCAAAGCCTCTTGCTTTCCAGGCCAATCCCGTATAGCCTGCACCTCGGAGAGGCCCTCTCGCGGCGTCCCAGACACGGGTAGCTGCCCCAGCTGGAGGCTAGGGAGGCTAGAGCCCCCGCGCACTTCAGGAGGCGGAGCCAGCAGCCCGCAGCACGCCCGCCCATTGGCTGAGCCGGAGGGCGGCGCTGCAGTCGCCATCAGCCGACCTGGAATTCAGCGGAGCCGGAGTGCTGCACGCTTTTGTGTTGCTCGGCCGCCGCCGTTCACGGGGGGGTGGGGCTCCGAGTAACCAGGCCGCACCCTTCGTTTGCATACTCTCGGTTGCAGTCTGAGGTGGTTGTTGTCTCTGAACCTCTAGGTGCGCACAGACACCCCCCAGCCCCCGCCTACAAGCACCGTGTGTCTCCGGAGAGCTGCGCAGAGAACCAAAGCTGTCTCCAGCGCGCGTGCGCCTATCCTGTCCCTATTGTCCTGGAATGGAAAAGGGACACCTTCTAGTTTCAAAGTCGCGTGCTTAATGAGGGTTTAGTGTTGACCACAAAACTGTCAAAGTTCAGGATCCTGCCCCACCTTATACCACCATTAAATCATTTATTAGATTCCAAGTAGTAGAAATTTGACTTGCGAGACTCAGACTTCAGAGAACAGGGTCCCAGGAGAGAAAGGTCTGGAATGGAAACCGAAGACATGACTGTAAGGAGTTTCTGAAATTCACAATGAGGGCAGGAGAGCTGAGAGGTCCTGACTGCGACTGTGCCCTCAAGCCCATGATGAAACTGTTCCTATTTGGAAATTTCTGGAAAGCAATGGTGTTTAGGAGTGTGTGTGTGTGTGTGTGTGTGTGTGTGTGTGTGTGTTTATTAAGCGGCAGGCTTTGGAAAGAAATGTCATAAAGTGTTATTAATGTCTGCAGTTTTGTGAAGACACTAAAATAGTGGTTTCCGTGTTTCGTTTCACGTGTGTAGTTTGTCAAGAAAAGGGCACACGGTTTAAAGCTTGAGAAGCAAAGGGAGAGGGGTTCGCAATGCTGCATTTCTGTGGACTAGTTATTTATTTACAGTGCAAAGCTAGTCTTCTGCCGCAGTAGCATTTAACCTTCCATTGGGCAAATGGATTGTTCTTTTTGATGCAGTTAAAAATATTTATTCCTTGTGTGTATATGTGTGTAGAGGTCAGAGTTCGGAGGACAGCTATGCAGAATTTGGTTTTTGCTGTTCTGCCATGTGAATCCCAGGGCTTAACTTGGGTCCTCAGGTGTGGCAGGAGAGCCTCTGCCTGTTGAGCCATCTTGCTGTCTGCTTATGCAGTTTTTGGCTTAAAGAAAAGTTGTAGGAATTGGATTACTGTTCGTCAGTTACTGATATTTTTACCCTGTCTGTTTTTTTATTTCTGTAATCTAATGCAAGTATTATAGACTTTTTTCTTCATCATTGGAGTCTGTAACAATAATCATGTTCCTTACTTCTTCAGTGAGTTTCCTAACAAAAAAAATTCCTTACACAGTAGTACAGTGACCAGAACCAGGAACTCAACACTAGTAGAATGTGTTAATCCTCTTGGAAAAGTCTTATCATTTGGAGCTGTTGTGGTGGTTCAACCAGTAAAGGTGCTGGCCATAAAAGTCTGCGAACCCAGCCCACATGATGGGGGACAGAACTGACTCTGCAGTTCTGACTGCGCCTTCCCACACTATATTAAAGTTTGAAATCTCACTGACTGTCCCAATAGTGCTCTTTGTTGGAGTGTTTTTTTTCTTCTTGATCCACACAACACTTCACATTTAGTAGCAGTCTCACTTTAGTTTCTTTTTGTCTGTACAACTCTTTAGTTTATTTATTATTTTATCACATTTATTTGTTTGTGTTGGGAGGGCATGAATATGCCAGGGGGTGCTCGTGGAGGTCAGAGGATGACTTTTGAGAGCCAGGATCAGTTCAGTCCTCCACTATGTGGGTCTCAGGGATTGAACTCATGTTGTCAGGCTTGGCAGCAAGCACCCATACTGGCTGGGGCATCTTAGTGGTGTCTGTTTGTTTTTCTTTGTACAACAGTGACATTTTTTTTTAAAGTTTCTTCACATGGACGTATTGCATTTTTTATTTNTGGAAGAGCAGGCAATGCTCTTAACCTCTGAGCCATCTCTCCAGCCCCCCAACAGTGACATTTTTGAAGAACATTGGACTGGGCAGTTGTTTTATAGACTGTTTCTAAGATGAATTGTTATTGTTTGAAGAGAAAAATATGCAAATACTGTGCTTTTCCCAATACACCCTAACCAGAGGTCAGTGCTGGGTTATCTCAATGTTACTGGCAAAGCTATTTGAAACATTTTTGATTGGAGTCATTAAGAAAAGGATCTTGCAGTCACAAGACACATGCAGGATAAAGAATTCATGCAACAAAATTTACTCTTTTTATTACTTTGGTTTCTGTTGTTGTGATGGACACTGTCTTTTGCTGTGAAGAGACACCATGACCATATAAAGGAAAACATTTAATTGGGTGGCTTACAGTTTCATAGTCTGATATCAACATGGTGCGACATGGTGGCATGCAGGCAGCTATGGTCCTAGAGAAGGAGCTGAGAGTCCTACAAGTCCACAAAATAGGAAGTGATCTGAGACACTGGGGGTAGCTTGAGTATAGAAGTCCTCAAAGCCCTCCCCCACAGTAACACACTTCCTCCAACAAGATCACACCTACTCCAACAAAGCTACACCTCCTAATAGTGCCATACTTTATGAGCTTATGGGGCCAGTTACATTCAAACTACCAGAGACACCATGACCGAAAGCAACTTGGGGAGGAAAGGATTTTTTTCTGGTTATGCTTCCAAGTGAAGGCAGGGACCTGAAGCAGGAGCTGAAATAAGAGATCAAGTTCTGATTACCAGCTTGTTTAACCTGCTTTCTTATACCCAGGATTGTGTGCCCAGGGAGGACACTGCCCACAGTGGCTGGGTAGGGTGGGGGAGACCCTGCAGGTGTCAGACAAGGAAGCAAACCTCAAGATGAGAATGAAAACCTAGGGCAAGATTGACTTAACCTGGATCAGACTTCAGGCAGTCTGATGTCAGATGGTTCACTGTCAGTATATTTAAAACATACTTAAGAATTTAAAACCTTTGGGAAAAGGTTTCCATGGAACAATCAGTACAATTCCACGTGCACAATAAACCTTAGGTGTGACTACATAGACACTCCTTTACAAAGTGCACATGACCATGAGGGCAGGTTCTATAACGAAAAGGCCTAGAATCTAGGTGATCTCAGACCAACAGACTAGAGGCCAGCAGACCATCAAGTACAAGTGACATCTCCCCTAAGGGCGGGTAACAGACTAGGGAGAGAAGAGTTGGGATAATCATTTTGGGGAGTTAGGTAGAGGTCTGTCCCTACAGGGAGTTTCAAAAAGGCCCTCGTGTCTCCTTCTGTCAATCCTTATTTAAGAAAATGCCCCACAGGCTCGCCCACAGGACAGTCTGATGATGGAAGATTTTCTTAGTTGAGGTCCCCCTGCACAGATAACCCTAACTTGTGTCAAGTTGACATTAAGCGAAGGAAAATGACCTGCACACCCTGGCTACTGGTTTGCACTCCAAGACTTTCTTTTTCTCCTCCTCCTCCTTCCCTCTCTTCTCTTCACTCACCTCCTTTTCTTCTCCTTTTCATCCTCCCCCAGCCCTGTTTCTCTTCCTCTCTCCTCCTCTGGTTCCTTTTCTCTGTTTTCATGTAGTCCAGGCTAGCTTCCAACTTACTTTGTAGCCAAGGTTGACCTTGATCTTCCTGACTTAGCCCCTAGAGTGCTGAGATTGCAGGCGAGCAAACACTATGGAGCCCAGGACTCTGCATAGTGAATTTTTACCAGCTGAGCCATAGTTTCCCCCGCCCCCTCACAAGATTTTTCATCCCCCCCAGCCCAAGCCTGTGTCCTGCAGTAGCGGGTGTGGGTAATGGGAGAACACAGCTGGGCCTTGTTTCTTCTGGAGGTCGGGTGGCATTGCTGTACCACCTGTGGTCTGCCCTTGCTCAATAGGAGGAAAACCGTTTGTTTTCCTCAGATGTGTATGACAACACTCAGCATGCTGTGGGGTTGATGTGTGTTTGTTGAATGACATCAGAACAGTCTACTAAGTGGTGCATGGAAGAACACAGCTATTTTTCGGGTACACCCTCTGGCTCTTGTACTGAGTTTGTAGTAAAAAGAGTGCTCACAAAAGAACCTTTATAAAACTCATTTTTTTGAGGCAGGTTTTCATATGGGCTGAGGCAGGCCTTTCACTCCTTAGCCTACCAGCCCTGGAATACCAGGCAGGCCCTCCTGTGTCTGGATCTGGAGCCTGCACACACTGTTTACTTTGAGTTGGAGTACTACACTTAGCTCTTTGGGCTGAAACACTAGCTTAGTAGGTAGGAGGCCCTGCTGTTCATCCTCAGCACTGCAAGGAAAATAAAACGAAACCCAGCAGACCAAGCCAAAGTATCTCTCCTCAAACCTTCTTTTTCACAAATTGTTTTTACCTATTCTTTGAGAATTTCATTCATTTAAAAACGTAGTTTAGTTATATTCACCCCAGACTCCTCCCCATGTGTTCTTTCAAATTCCATATCCTCTGTTTTAAATCTGCAGAGTCCATTAAGTGCTGCCAGTATGTGCATGGACGTGGGGCCTCTCCACTGGAACCTGGGCGTTTTCAGGCTACAACCTGAAAACAAAACCAAAAGCAATCAAAACCAAACTTGAATCCTTCCCCTACCCCCAGCAGTCATCAGCTGCCAGATTAATACCTCGGCCTGGGGTGGGGGTGGGCTTATTAGTCCCCCCAATCTATTTCTCCCCTTTGTCATCATTCCTTTCTTGTTGCTTTTCCAAATGGACAGCCACTGTTGTTATCTGTAGTCACCCTGATGTGTCTCACAACTCTGTAACTGTTACTTAGTACTGACCTGCCAACTTCTCAGAGTATGTCTCTCTCTGGAGTTCTGTCCCAGGCACCCGGTTACCACCAGCTCTGGCGCAACCTGTGGTTCATCAGTCACCAACCCCAAAAGAAAGGGACAAGATAGAGATTGAGGACTGGAGAGATGACTCAGTGGGTAAAAGCACTTGCTGCCCAAGTGTGAGATCTGCGTTTGTAATCCCTAGCACTTAGAGAAAAAGCAGGCAATGGCCATATGCCAGCCTGGAACCCCAGTGCTGTGGAGTGGCCCTGGGGCTTGCTGGTTTCTAGCCTAGCTCCAAGATCTCAAAGGAATAGGCCTTTAATGGGTTAATAAGTAAATAATAAGCTTAAAATAGAGGACATAAAATTGGGAAGGAGATGTATGTGATGAGGGAGGGATTCTGAGGGGCATTGGTGGGGGGAGTATTGGAGGATAAGTCTGATCAAGATACACTGTGTGCAAGTATGAGTTTTTCAACAAGTAAATAGTAAAAGAAAAGAAGATGGCACCTAGATCCCTTCCTCTGGTCCCTGCAGGTGCACCCCAGCCCCCCAAATACATGAATAAATAAAATTTAAAAGCGAAAGAGTGGTTTGACCATGCCCTTTCCTTACCCCCAGTTCCCTGGTGCCTCTACAGCCTGATCCTCCCCAGCTCCAGACTCTGGTAGCCAGTGAGCTGTGTCTGCCTTGTCACGATGTTTTCTTTCCCTCTTCCCGGATGTCCTATAAATGGAATCCTACAGTGCAAAGTGCAAGATTGAAGTGCCTGGCTGTCTGCCCCTGGCTTTGTTTGCAACATTGGCCGCTTTTAGTATTGTGTGGGCTGCAGAGCTTTTGTGTTTGGGAAGTGTTTATTAGGGCTTTGATGAAGCTTCTTGTGAATGAAAAAGGCTGACCCTCAGCTGCAGCCCTGGCCCAGGAAATGGGCTTCTTCCTGCTCTTATGTGTGTTGTATGGGAGAGTCCATGTCTTTGTGAACTTAAGATAATCGCCTGCTTTAATTATTGCTTCCTCCAATTGAATTTCAGCCCTCAGATCTCCCTAGACAGAGCCGGACTAATGATGATAACGTCGTTGGCACAGTTGGCCCTGCTTGGCTTTGCCTTCTGTATTCCTGGACTCATAATAGCAGGGAAGGGATTGGGGGAGGTGTTGCAGGGTGCTGTCCTCTGAGCTTAACAGGTCAACTTCATTAGAGTAGCTGTGACTACCTACAGTAAACTGTTTCGTCCACCTCCCCCACCCTCCTTGCTCCAGCCCCTGGTCAGACCTGCAGACTGTTGATATGATATTCTCTGATAGGATGAGGGGCGGTGTGGATCACTGGATTACCCCCACCCCAACATTCTAGCTGCTCTCTCCTGTACCTCCCAGTCAGATGTATATGCCCATGGATTCATGGTCTTAGAGTGCTAGGGTGTAGAGAGGATGGAGGGGAGAGCTCTATCTGTGCAGCACTGGAGACGTCATCATCCATGCTGGGATGAGGCTTTCCTGTGCTCTAGGGCCACCCAAGCTCTTGTGCTCTGTACATACGTCCAATAAACTCATTGGTTGTCCAAGTGGGACCATGGCAGAATTACACTTAGGTTTGTTGTTGGTGCCCATAAGGAAAGGAGGGTAGACTGCAACAGGATGTGGCTTCATAGTAGGCTTGCCAAGTGTGCATGGAGCCTTGGACTCTGCTGGTGTGGGGAGGGAGGGTCTGTGGGGCTTGCTGGCCAGCTAGCATAGTCTCATTGGTGAGCTCTAGGTCATTTCCTCAAGGTGGATGGCCATTTCCTTAGCCTCCCCCGACAAGATGCTTAGTCTCCAAATCTGTTCTGCCCCAAAGAAGAGTTGAGAGTTGGCTGTAGTAATTACAATTGAAGTTGTAGTGCATTGAACTGAAACATAAAAACTTGGCTCCTCCGGCGAAATTATAGTTTTTGTGAAGGTTGTTGGGATTGTAAAATGAATAAAAATAGTATGGTGGCTCATTAGAAAAATTAATAGAATTAACATAGTTGGGCCTAGGGAGGAGGCTGAGTAAGAGTTTTTAATATGTAAGCATGAAGAATTGAGCTCAAATCCCCAACATCTATGTAAAGAGCAGGGAATAGTCATGTATGTGCCTGAGCTTACTGATTGCCAGCCCAACTCTAGGTTCAGTGAGAGACTCTGTCTCAAGGGAATAAGAGAGTGATGAAGTGGAATACCCAGCATCCTCTTCTCATGCTCAGGGAGTGTAATCAACATACATTTAATTATACCACTTCTGGGTATATACATGGGAGAATTGAAAATGGGACCAAAAGATATATTTGTACACCATATCCATAGAAGCATGATTTGTAATACCCCAATGGTAAAGGCTGTCTCTGTGACCACTGTTAAATGATTGGATCAGGGAAGATGATATAATTCAGCCCTACAAAGGAAGAAGGAACTGCTGACATATGCTACCATGTGGATAAATTTGGAAAATAAAGGATTACATTCATCCACAGACCCTGCCGAGACAGAAAGCAGGCAGGTGGGTTTGGTGCTATGGAGGGGCTGTGAGAAGCATGAGCAGGGACAGAGTGTTGGTTTATGTGTGAATGGCTGATGGGGATGCTGCACAGCCAGATACATGCTTTTATGGTTTATTAATTAATTTGTTTAAAAATGGCATATGTATATGTGGTATGTATGTATGTATCTCTCTGTATGTTTGTATGTGCTTGTGGAGGCCCAAGAGTGACATGAGGTGTTTCTTTGATGCTCCACTTTAAATATCGAACTCTAGATTTTCCTGTCTCCATCTCTTGAGTTCTGGGATGACAGAGGTGCACCACCATGCCCAGGTTTTTGTTATGCTAGCATCAAAGCCAGTATTCTGTTCACTAGGCAGGCACTCTACCACCAAGCCACACCCTCAGCCACTGATGGAAGCTTTTAGGTTATTTACCATAGTTAAAATTTGTTTTTCCTTTCTCTGTTCGTTAGCACAGGCTGCAGGAGACTACCCTTTGGACAGCTCATATTTCTGTCATGCTAGAGAATTAAATTGGATAGTGTTGCTTGTATGTGGGGCTTGGAGGCCACTTCTCTCCCCAGGTTTGGCTAGTGGACAGGGACTCACTAAGTGCTGGGAGAGTTAAATTTGAAAATCTGGGAGAAATCTGGTTCCTGGCTGTCTGATTCTGCTCCAGAGTGTACAGGAAGGAGAGAGGGACACACCTTAGAGGGCAGATCAGGCACATGACAGAGGATTAGCTAGAGTCAACCAAGTCACAGATATTCATACACAGCCTGGGAAGTGAGGGGATGCAGTGAAGGGACAATTAGGAAGTGGCTGGAGAGATGACTCCTGAGTTCAGATCTCCAGAATCCAGGCAGAGCCGGGTTGGAAGGTGAGGACTGACACCCCAGGTTGTAGTCTGGCCTCCACACTTGTTTCTGTGACCCCTGACATACATACATACATACATACATACATACATACATACATACATACATACATACATACATACATACATATATATATATATATATATGAAACAGCAGCCAGGCGTTGGTGGCGCATGCCTTTAATCCCAGCACTTGGGAGACAGAGGCAGGCAGATCTCTGTGAGTTTGAGGCCAGCTAGTCTACAAAAACTAGCTATAGAGAAACCCTGTCTCAAAAAATCAAAAAAAAAGCAATTAGGAAGTGTTGAACAATGAGATAATGGGAGAAAAGGCTGATGGAAGGAACTGGGGTAGAGGTCAGCTCCTTCCTCAGGATCAGGATCCTCTTTTTAAGTTGCAACAGAGCCTGAAGTGGTTACAGATCCTGTAACCCTGTGATAGGCTGAGGCAGGAGGATGGCAAGCAGAAGGCTAACCTAGGCTACAGAGTTCCAGGAGAGCCTGGGTAATTTAATGAGAACTTGTCTCCAAATGAAATACATATAAGGGCAAAGGATGTGTCTTAGTGGTAGAGTCCCTGCCTAGAATCCCCCAGTGAAGGATTGGGGGCATGGGTCAGTTGTAGAGGGCCTACCTAGAATCCACCAATGAAGGACTGGGGTGTAGCTCAGTGCTAGAAACCAGGCCTGATATTTGCAAGTTGTGGGCTCTATCCCCAACAATCCAATATATAAATAAATAGGTAAGTAATTAAGTTAGTAAATGAAATTATGCAAACCTACAGTTAAAACAAATCACATGTAAAACAAATGATGGAAACCACCGCTTTTTAGCTGTCGTATGGCATTTTCAGAAAGTATTTTCTTTTTACTTCAGTGTGTGCATGTGCAACATGAGCAGTTGCCTCTTGAGCCCAGAAGAGGGCGTCAGATCCCCTGGAGCTCGAGTTTCAGTGAACCACCCACTTGTACGTGCTGGGAACTGAACTCAAGTCCTTTGCAAGATCAACAAGTGCTGGCAACTGTTGAGCTTTCTCTCTTGTCCTCGGCATAACATTAAAAAAAGTATGTGTACCCTTGAAGTTATTGTCTACTACTGTATCTATCATAGACATAGACTGTATGGTTATAGGAAGCTTTATTTAATGGTGTGTCACATTGTGTCTCTTGTCAAGGACTTGGTTCCTTGACTTCCTCTCAGTAGCCTGAAGTTGGTGGTAGTTAGTAATAGTAACTGGCAAATGCTGTGTATTAGGCCTCTTGCCTCCCCCTCGCTCAGGTGATTGTTTAACTTTTGCCAAATGCGGAGTTGCTTTGGGGGCTACTGCCATTTTTCACAGACCAGTCAGACACGTGCCAAGTGCTGTTTAAGTGTGGCTGTTACTGTTATTATTTTGTTTGGCAGTTTTTGCAGACAGAACTTGGACAGAGTCCTTGACCAGCTGTTTTATTTTTCTTCTTGTCTCTAGTTTGTCCGACCATCTGTAAGTCACATGGCTGCACAGCTGAAGGCCTGTGCTGCCACAAGGAGTGCCTAGGCAACTGTTCGGAACCCGATGACCCCACCAAGTGTGTGGCCTGTCGCAACTTCTACCTGGATGGTCGCTGTGTGGAGACCTGCCCGCCCCCTTACTACCACTTCCAGGATTGGCGCTGTGTGAACTTCAGCTTCTGCCAAGACCTTCACTACAAATGCAGAAACTCTAGGAAGCCTGGCTGTCACCAATACGTCATTCACAACAACAAGTGCATCCCTGAGTGTCCTTCTGGCTATACAATGAATTCCAGCAAGTGAGTCCTGTGCGTGGGTCCAGGGAAGTAGCTGGATGGAAGCTGGTGATGTAGTTAAAGCTGTTAAAAGAGGGCTCTTTGACTAGGATGCATCCTCAGCACCGAATTTATCAGGCCTGGAGCTACACACCAGTGATCCTAGCATTTGGGAGGTAGAGGCAGGAGGAGCAGATGTTCAGGGTCATCCTTGGCTATGTAGTAAGTTCAAGGCCAGCATGAGCTATATAGAACCCTGTCTCAAAAGAAACATATACTACCTTCCAGAAAACCACAAAACGCTGTTAACTGCTATTTAGAACTGATGATGAAGCCTTATCAGTTCCAACTGTGCTAAACCAGAGTGCATTGGCTAAGAATGCGGTTACCACCACTTACATCTTTTAAATTCTGTATGTGTGTGTATGTGTTCATGTGTGTATACATGTGCATGTGCAGATGAATATGTGCAAGCATGCATACATGTATACAAGAGTGTGTGTGCTTATGCATGCATGTGCAAGTGTGCACACGTGTGGGAACCTGGGTGTGCAGGAGGGCATTTGCATATGTGTGTGTTTGTGTTTATGTGTGTTGGCATTGTGTCCAGATGTGCATGTGTATGTATATGTGTGTATGTGTTCATGTGTGTGGACAGGTATATGTGCAGATGGGTACATGTGTGTGTACATGTGTGCATGCTTGTGTGTGTGTGTAGATCAGTGGTTGATGTTGGATGTTTTCTTCAGTTACTGTCCTCCTTAGTTGTTTAAATATTTTACTTTTATTCATGTATATATGTGTATGTGTAGTGTCTGTATGCGCAGGGAGGTGTCTGGGGAGGCCAGTAGAGGGCATCAGTTATCTTTGAGCTGAAGTTACAGGTGACTGTAATTCTCCGAGTGGGTGTTGGGATTTGAACTCAGGACCTCAAGAGCAGCAAGTTCTCTGGACCACTGAGCCATGTCTCCAGCTCACACTTTAATTTAATCCAACTCTAGCTCCCCTTTTAAGAAAAGGTCTCTCACTGGCTCTAGAGCTTGGAATACTCCTGTGTCTGCTTCTCCATGCTAGCATTATAGGCGTGACTTCCGTCCTGGCTCTTTGGGGTGCTGGGAAAGCAAACCTACATCCTCATGCTTGCACAGCAAGTATTTTGCGAACTGAGTGATCTACCAGCTCTCAGTAGTGGTTTTTTGTTTGTTTGTTTGTTTTATTTTCTTTAATACTGTGTCCTGGGGTTTGGTCATGGGCTTGATCAGAAGGAAATGCTCCTCTTCATGAACACCCTATTTCTGAGTGCCATGCTTACAGTTGAAGATGGGATTCTTTCATTTCACCTGCACCCTCCTTCCTGGCTCAGTGAATAACTGTTATACCAGGAAGGTAGCTATGTTGTCTATATCCTACCCAACTTGACCCCAACACAACCTGGGAACACTCTGTCTTAGGGAGGGGGAGCCTTACACCTACACTGTTCCCAGAGCTTGACTGTCCTTCCAAGATCAGCACTATCAAGCTATTTCCTAGCACTTGGGTGAGAAACAGGACTTCTCTCCTTGGTGATGAGTCAGGCTTCCTATATATTCACCCCAGATGCTTTGTTCAAGGCTTCAACTTTGTCGATGAGATATTATAGTGTCTGGGACTTTCACCAAGTTGTTGTTTTATATCTCTTGTGTTTTTGGTTTTGGGTTTAAAGGAAGGGAGGAGTGGTGAGGGATGTCCAGCAAAGAACAGAAAACCAAATCAGAAACAGACGCACATTGCAAGGCCTTGAGCTGACCTGCTGACGTCAAAATTCTTCCTCTCAGACTTGGGCGCTAGCCAAGTGAGCCAGCAAAAGAGTGTTTTGATTTTGGTGGGAAATTTTATTTCCCTGGGTGGAAAGGGTAAGAAGGAAAACAATTTTTATTTTAGCTCCTGTGAATTTTTTTAGTGTTTATGAAACCTGAAAGTACAATATGTTTTGTTTTGCTCATTTTTTATTAAATAAATTGAAAAAAAAAACCCAAAGAAATGAAACAACAAGTATTGTTGGCCCAAATAGACCTCTATAAATCAGTCTCTTTGTTGAATGGGACTTTATTTTTTATTTTATTTTTTCATTTTGAGGGGGGAGGAGGTTCAACAGGAAGATTGGAGAAAGAAACACTGTTCTGTTTATCCATTTCAGTTTTTCAAGAATGATTTAGGGACTGATGATTTCTGTCAAGACTTTTGTTTAAAAGACATTGACTTTAGGACCGGAGAGATGACCCACCAGATAAAGCAGGATTTGGATTCTGAGGACCCATGTAACTGCCTGGCTGTGTGATGACCCACCTGTAATCCCAGCCTTGGAAAGTAGAGACAGGGATCCCCAGAGCAAGTTGGCCATCTACTGAATTAAGTGAGGGATCCTAACTCAATATGTAAGATGGAGGGCTGGTGAGGTGGTTCAACAGGTAAGGGTGCTTGCAATCAAGCCTGACATCCTAAGTTTGAACCCTTAGTTCCCACAGAAGAAGAAAACTGACTCTCAAAAGTTGTCCTCTGACCTTCATGCTACACACTGTCTATCTATATGTCTGTCTGTCTATCTATCTATCCATCTATGTATCTCTCTGTATATACATACACACACATATATGATAGCTAACAATTGAGGAAGACATCTAGCATCAGCTGTGGGCTTTCACACATAGGTATATACATGCATACATAGCACAAGTATATATACATTCAAAAGAAGAAAAAGACATTGGATTTAAATAAAAAGCATTTTTTTAATGCTCACCATAACCAAGATGGTGATCCTCTGCACATTGTTCTGTTGTAGGTTTCCATATTTGTTCCCAATTCCTGCAGGAGAAAGCTTCTTGATGTTGGTTGACTAATCACTGATCTAAGAGTATGGCAGAATGTCCTCAGCAGTTATTTTATTGCTAACTTCTCTTTCTTTCTCTCTCTCTCTCTCTCTCTCTCTCTCTCTCTCGCTTGCTCGCTCCCTCCCTCCCTCCCTCCCTCTCTCCCTCCCTCCCTTCTTTTCTTTTCTTTCTTTTTTGAGACAAGATTTCTTTGTTCATTTCTGGCTATCCTGAAACTCGCTTTATAGTCCGGGCTGTCTCGAACACACAGAGATCTGCCTGCCTCTACCTCCCAAGTGCTGGGATTAAAGGTATGCACC
>LOJH01036916.1:0-15394 GCA_001685095.1 Ellobius talpinus | reverse complement strand
AGGAAGGAAGGAAGGAAGGAAGGAAGGAAGGAAGGAAGGAAGGAAGGAAATAGGAACAACAGAAAGTTCTGGTTTAGCAGACACAGGAAATCACCCAGGAGCATCCCTAACAGCATGAAGACATTCTGCTATGAATCCCCTCCAGCCCCACAGTGTGAAGTTTTAATTAATACAGCTATTAAATAAGGTTTTGTCCCACAGTGTGAGGGCGCCTAGGGTGAGCCTGGCTGCTCCACTCTGGAAGACAGCCAACGCCAGGACCCCAGGAAGTCTTACCGGAAACCAGAACCAAAGTTGTCCAAAAATCTCTGTCTCCAAGCACTTTAACCTGAAAGCTTCAGCTTGCTCTCGGGATCTTTATGTCTGCCCCATGTTGGCCACCTCTGGCAAAGCCCTCAGCTTCCAGTCCCCAGTGGAGAGGACTTTGGTTTCTGGAGAGATTATGGCCAATGGCTCAGCTTTTCAAGTGCTGCTGGGTTTATGATTTTAGCACTTACATGCACACAGCCCTACCACCTGCTGTGTAAACCAGGAAGGCGGCCCCTGGGGTCTGATGGATGAAGGAATGGCTCAATCACAGTCGCCCAGCCCCTAAAGGGTTTCGATAAGTTTCTGAATATACTGGAGCTTTGGGTTTTAATTAAAATTTTAATATGCATGCTGGAAATTTAGTGATTCTGTGGTGGTGGGGGGTCTTGTATCTTGGATGCTTTTTGCTAGCTGTATTTTCACACAGGAGTTCCTAATGGGAGCTCCAATCTCATCTTCCAAGGAGGAACAGCTCTGCAGGAGCACAGGAGCATCTCAGATCTCATCTTCCAAGGAGGAACAGCTCTGCAGGAGCACAGGAGCATCCCAGATCAGGAGCGGGACTACCTTGGAACAACTGGGCTTATTTCTACATCTCAGAATTGGTCCTAAAGCTGACCACCGAGGAAGATACAAAGTGTTGAAATTTGCACAAAATTCTTAAAACTAGATGCCAATGTGAAAATCATTTCTGCTTTTCTGTTACCATGGCTACCTGGGGGTCTAACCCCAAGGAAGGATGTGCTAAGGAACGGGGAAATTACTGCTAGGACAAATCTCCTACATGGATGAAATTCCATAACTGAACTGAGATAATGGAGATTGCATTAGGTTGGTGCTTATAAAAGAAAGTTCTCGAAGAGTGAAGAATACCTTTCAATTACTCTTGTTAACTTTGTCAGTCATAAAACCCATTGGGTTACAAATTTTTGGTTAAGATTCCTCCAAAAAAATAAATAAATAAAAATGGTCATTTCTTACACTGAAGGAAAGTCTTTCCTGGTGAACAGGGGCTAGAAAATGATTGTGGCTATTCTGAGCACTAACGTTCATTGAACAAGACAGTAGCTATAGGGCTGCAGTTCTCAACTGAACAATTCTGTTTCCTTGGGGACATTTGGCCAATTCTAGACACATTTGGTTATAACCTGGGGGTGAGGGAGGTTGCTACTGACATCCAGTGGGGGTGGGGGGAGGCAGGGCTGTTGCTCCATGCCCTTCAGTGTGCAAATGGTTTTTGAACCTAAACACCAGCACTGTTGCATCTGGGAGCTCAGAGATGGAAGTCTGCAGACAGATATTAATTAGCGCACCAGTTGCATCAATTACTTTCCTCGATGGGGGCAAAACCCTACAAAATCAACGTAAGCAGGGAAGAGTTTGTTCAAAATGATGACATTTAAGGGTACACAGCCCATCACGGTGCAGAGGGGATGGGTGTGGAAGCATGAGGCTTCTGGCCACATTGCATCCATAATCAGGAAGCAGAGAGATTTGACTTCATCCCATGAGATGGTGCTGCCCACATTCCCAATGGGTGCTTCTCTCTTCGCTTAAACCCCTCCAGAAACATCCTCAGACACACTGTAAGCTATTCCTGTCAAGCCGACATCACAAGGAACTGTCACCCCAACTGACAGGAGAGAGTGAAACACGAAAGTGTCTACTGGTGGAATCTGGTGCCAACTCTGCCACCAACTAATGGTGTGACCTTGAGACACAAGTTGATGCAGTGATCAATAAATTTAGTGTATTTATTCATCCATTCTCCCAGCTTTTGGGAAATGGCATACTCTAACCCTGATAAGTAAAAAACAAGAGGGGTAGGGTGCAAATACATATGAAGGCTTGGACTAGGAAGAAGGCAGTGTTCCAAGGACTGGAAGATCACCCGCAAGAAGGGGGCTGCTAGGTCTTCCCAAAGAGCTGAACTTTTACTCCAGTGAGCTAATGGCTGCACATGGTGAAAATGTAGGCCAATTAATGTTTCAACTCCATCTTCCTAGGTAGATCTTCCTCCTTCTTGTCCACCACACTGGCTCTCAATGTATTTATTGGATGACAGACTGTCCTTCTATCCATCAAGGCAAGAAGACCCAGCCAGAAGAGAACAAGAGTGGAGAGAAGAACAATTGGGGGCCATCATAAGGTTCCAGGAGAATATAGGAACCCTATATCATTCCTTTGGTGACTGAACTGTGTCTTACGATGTAACCCAGTGATTCTCCTATGGCTATATATCCAAGAGAAAAGAAAATACAGTCACCCAAAAGTTAGCACATGAGTGCGCTCAACAGCATGGTTCCCGGTAGACAAAATGTAGGTGTAACCTATAAGTCCACCAAGAAGCAAACAGACAGGTTAGTGGTATGGCTCTGTGGGACAGCATGTGCAGAGCTTATGTGGGGCCCCGAGATCAATCTCCAGTACCCCCAAGGTGAAAGAATAAACAAGCTGAGGTGTGGATTAGTTAATTTCCTCTTGCTGTGCTAGAACTCCAAGGCGGAAGCAACTGAGTGAAGACATCATTTATTTTGGCTATTGGTTCCAGAGTCTGCGGTGACTAGGACAGCATGACAGACAGAAATAAGTGTGTCAGCTGGCTGGAACAGGTTGCCGGGAGCTCACATCTTCAACTGCAAACACAAAGCACAGAGAGTTAACTGGGAGTGGCTTGAAGGTTTAAACTCTTAAAGCTCGCCCCCCTGTGACACACTTCCTCCCACAAGAGCGTACTTCCAAAACAGTCCCAAACTGTGTCACGATCAGGGGACCAAGGTTCCAAATGCTCAAGAGTTTGGGGGATATTTCTCTTTGAGACTACCACAGGGTGCACATAGAGAGGAGAATATTGTTAACCATTAGAAAGAATGAAGAGTTTACAACAGGAGTAAGTCCCTAAGATGTCAGAAAGAAGACCCATCACAGAGGGCTATGGGGTATGTGATTCCATTCCTAGAAATGTCCCCAACCAGTGCATCTGCAGAGAAAAAGAAGTTGATGGGTGGTCGCCACAGAAGTGACCCCCAGTAGATAGGGAGGTTTTAGTGGGAACGATGAGAATGTTCCAGATTGGCACAGAGGTCATGGCTCTCAGCTTTGTGAATGTATTAATGGACCACACAATTATATGCTTCAGATGGATGTGTCTAGTGGTTTCTGACCTACGTGCCAATAAGGATGTCTTTTTGTGTGGTCTGTGTATGTATGTGTGTGATAAGTGTATGTATGTGTGTGCGCACAACTGTGCACTTCCTCATGTACTTGTGCAAAGTCCAGAACATCAGGTATTTCCTGTCTCACCCTTCCCCTTATCCTCTTAAGATGGGGTCTCTCATTGGCAGCCAGTAAACCCCAGTGAATCCTGTATCCAACCCCAAGTGGTTTGCACACCCAGTTTGCCTTCTGAGAGTTAGGCATTTGAACTCAGGTCCTGCTGCCTGTGCAGCAGGCACTCTTACCCACTGAGCCATCTCGTAGCCTCAAAACTATCTTTTAAAGAAAAGTAGAGGGAAGAAATGATGAAGGCATCTAACTTAACTTCATCTTGACAATGCTCTTCTTGAATTGCTATGCTCTGTGACAGTTTGCTTCCAACTGAATGGGAAATAAAACTTGGGAGATGAGGTTGCTTTGTAAAGAAAATTTAAACCTGTTTCCTTTGTGTCAACCTTTCCAGTCTCCGTGGCCAGAAAACTGTTGCCTTTGACCCCAAAGATACTGACAAAACAATTAGTTTCAGGCCCATAAAGTCTCAAAATTTCAGTTTCTTGTGGAAAGGGTGTGGTGTGTTGTGGCAGCTGGCTTCCCCAGGCAGTCTTCAATGTACAGAAAGAGAAGTGTCCTGTTTCCTTTACTGAGAAACTTATCTGACCTCTTCATCCACACAAATATGACTTCTGGTAAAATCAAAAATGAAAAGAACATTCTTTTGTGCTGATGAAAAATGAAAATCGAAAAAAAAATGAAGAAAGACCCAGGGACATGTAATTCATCATAAGGAGATGTCAAGTTTTCCTTGTGTCATCTTTTGGGGGAGGAGAGAGTTTAATCTGTTTTAAATTATAGTGATGGAGAGCGAACATGTTTTGATCCTCATAAGAGTCTTCAAGGCTAGAGCAGAAACTGATCTCGAGATGAGGAAGTTTCCCTGAAATCCAAAAACTATACAGGGTCTATGCCTCCTTATAGCCTCTGTGGTGTCTAGTTTTCCAAATTATTGACCTCATTCATTCATCCATTTGCTCATTCATTCACTCATTCAAGCATTCATCCATCTATTCATTCATTAATCTATCTACTCGTTAGTTTATTCATCCATCTATCCATTCATTCAGTACTGTCTTTGCTACTGTGCCTTTTGGGAATGTGATGATAAGACATCATTCATGCCCCAAAAGAACTTACAGATCTACAGAGAAACACATAATAGTTATTAATTAACTCTGTAAAGGAGCTATGAGAAGTGATAGAAAAGCATTGGGAGGGAATGGGGGCAAAGACTGAAGGATTTTGGAGGAGCCTAGTGATTTAGAACATTCTTGGATTCAAGTAAGATAGGACATGGTTCATGGAACTCGCACAATGAAGTTTTTATCTCTTTCAATGGACATCTGTAGATGAGGGTCAGGGAATGGCTCCAGATTTGATGTCCTAATTAGGTTCTGTCTTTAGTAACCAGTTGCTTCCTTTACTCCAATTATTTTTTAATTTTACATTGTGTGTGTGTGTGTGTGCGCGCGCGCGCGCGCGCGCGTATCAGAAGACAAATTTTGGATTTGGTTCACTCTTTGGTCCATGTGGAGCCCAAAAATTGAACTCAGGTTGTTTGGCTTGACAACAATCACCTTTACCAGCTGAGCCATCTCCCCAGCCCCATTACTTCATTCTTCCTTCTCCACTGAATTTTCTTCTCTCTCTTGACTTGTATGGGAAGGCTGTGAGGTGGTTGCATGACAGCAATGCATGTTGCTACCTGCATTTACCAGAATGCAGCGCCTGCATAAGCCAGGCATCGGAGGTAAGTGTGCAGAAGTAAAGTAAGTGAGGTGGATTAGGATCTCCTTCATCTTCCAACATCAGCAGGTCTGCACAAGCCAGATGTGGTGGCGCTCCCCTTTAATCCCAGGACTTAGGAGGCAGAGGCAGGCTACATCTGTGAGTGAGAGGCCAGGGTGGTCTATTGAATACATCTCAACCTTGGCTCCATAGTGAGACCTTGTCTCAAGAACACCACCAAGTTTACACAAGAGTTAACTGGGGTTAATCTTCTGGGACTTTGCAGAGTTGAGGTTAGCCCTCAACTCCCACCATGCAAAAAAAAATGGTGGTTCGGGGCAGATCTGGGCTCAACCAGACGTAGTCACTGGCCTTGGTTTCCCAGGAGGCCTGTCACTGAGGAGGCAGGCTTTGTTTTTGAAACCTGTACTGCCGCCCTCACACAGCCTAGTCATCTTGACTCCTTGGTGTGGGTGGATGCTCACCACAAGCTGATCTGAGTCCCCGGGTTCCTCACCACACAACACTCCCTTGCACGTCCCTTAGAGACTCAGCGTGTGTACTCCTTTCATGGGACCTTTGTGGTCTCCACTTTAGCAGGTGTCCCACCATGGTTCCCAGTAGCGGTGGTGTGAGTTCTGCCTCCCAGTTCAGAAAAATGCACAGTGGGTGCAAACAGAGAAGAACCCCGAGCCATGATGCCTCTCACCATCCCAGGACAACACCCAACTTCCTGGCTGCTGGCGAGAGACCACAAAGGGAGCTGGCTGCCAAGCCATCCCGTGTGAAAACTTAACACATTTAATACAAAAGTAACTGAGAGCAAATAATGTAGAGGATCCCATAAAGTCTACAGTGTGGACTGACATTATCCAAATTCCAACTCCAACCCAGTTAGGGCCTGGCTAATTAGTTTTATGTGCTGCACAACAGTTGCGGGGGAGAGGTCATTTGGGTATATAATTTTCTCTCCCTTTCTAAACCACAAAACTTCCGCTGTGGAGCAGGCTTCAACTTCTGGTTCTCTGAAGCAAAACAAGCTGAGTCACGTGTTTCTATGAATTCCCACCTAAAAGTTCAGGATTAATAACAACAGCAGTGGCCGTGTCTGTCCACAGAGCACACAGGTACAGGGCTCTGCATTGATCTTACCTGTCACAGAGTCTCCCTGAGATGTGGGCCACCCATGCCATACATAAGGAAGCCACATCCCACAGTGGCTTACAATGAGGCCATGCAGATGGCAGGAGAGAATATAGGAGGCCATGTAGATGGTGGGATGGAATATAGGCCCAAAGATAGGAGATCTTGGATCTTGACCTGGACCAGGGTGTGGGCAAGGGATGTTCTTTCCTGAAGACATTTCAAAGGAATTAGAAGTCAGTATCTATAATAACAAACTACAGATGAATATGTGACTCCATTAAATGAACAGCTTCTACTGTAGAGATAATATTCCTGTAGGTATCTTGGAATTTCTCAAGACACAAATCAGGAGAGAGCAAGCCTTGCTGGTTTTAACGGCTCTCCTGTACCAGAAGCTGCCACACTTTGTCATGAAAAAAATTCAAAAACAGTTTTGAAAAAAAATGTGAATGGATGGGCAGATGTTAGACTTCTAATTGAGAAGGTTTTATGACCCTTCAACAAAATGCCAAAATTGTTCTGATGAACAAAAAAAAAGCCTGGAGAGATGGAAGAATTCTTTCTGAAAGTTCCTTGGTTGTCGGCTTTTTTGTTTGTTTTTTGTTTATTTTTGTTCTTTTTGGTTTGGGATGGTTTTCTGAGACCCTGGCTAACCTCAAACTCACTGTATATCTAAAGATGGCCTTGAACTTATAATCCTCTTGCCCTCACCTCCTATGTGTTAGGATTATATGAATGTAGCATCATTCCTGGCCCTTATGAGCATTGGATCCATTACATAGATCTGTGCAGAAATCTATAGTATTGGAGAATCTGTTAAGACAAGATGGAAGCACTGCCTCTCCCAAGCTGCGGGAAGCCTGGGTGCTGAATGTGTGTCAGGGCCATTTGACTCTGTAACTTATTTAGGGACACATGTCCTTAGCCCCAACCTTCCCTGGCTCATCCTCCCATAAATTGTGAAGCACAGTGCATCGCACAGACCCAGCTGTTTCAGTGCCTTGTGTTCTCCCCCAGTGTCTCTGTCTCCACTCTCTGTCTCCACAGAATCCCACCAGTGTGAGCAGAGGGCTAATCCCTGACTTCACTCTTCCCTGCTCTGACTTCACTCTTCCTGGCTCTGCATCCCTGCTTTCCTCTTCCTAGCATCCTGCCCTGTAATAGAAGAATGCTGGGTTAAACCTCCACAGGTAAGAACTCAGCAGTAAAAGCATTTGCAGTTAGAATAGCTCACAACATGGGAAGGAGTTGGGTGACCAGCAGGCGGGAAGTCATCCCTACTAGCTGCAGATCAGAAGAGTGAAGATGTTGGGGGTGTCCATCAACAGCTCGTGTGACAGCTATTTGAGGGGCGCACACTGCTTCCTGGGCTGGGTTCAGAGTAAATACATCTTTACACCTTTACGAGAATGACAGATTTCACTCCAAATGACTCTCATGGAAAGACAGAAAGCTCATGGAGAATGAGCCACTGACCTCTTCTTCCATCACTGATATGTGGTTTTCATCGTCAAGCCTTAGGAGTGCTCAGAAGAGGCCCCAGGAGACTCTGTATTATTCCATAGGTTAAATGGTGTAATGACGGTAATTCAATATTTGGGCAATCAGAGTATCAGGAAAATGATATATATGTGTGTATGTATGTAAATGTATGTACATACCTACACACATATATACATGCATATCACATGAGAGTTTCACTTTTGGAAAACACCACCAAAAAATGTAACTGACCTTGGGCATGGGGGAACATATTCACAATAGCTTATCTTTCTGTTCAAATTTTCAAGATAATATATTATTTAACAAAGGAAAAAAATAACACTACTTTGGAGGGTGTCACTAAGAACCCACTCCACATATATTCTAAAGGGCTAGTTCTCTTATGTCCAAGAGGTAAAAAGGTGTGTCTAGAAGATATTTCAAAAAAGGTCAAAAGCTACTCTTGCCCTAATGCTATTTTTAACATTCCTGTGGAGCTATTTACAATGTTGCTAAATTCTGCATATAGTAATGATTGGGTAGGTGAATGGACTGATGGATAGATGAGGGGACAGAAAAACAGACAAAGGATCTGAGTTATAGGTAAGTGGATGGATGGAAGGATGGATGGATTGAGGAAAAAATGGGTGGATAGGCAGGCAGGGAGGCAGGTAGGTGAGCAGGTGAATGGACAGGTAGATGGATAGGTGGGTGGATGGATGGATGGATGGATGGATGGATGAATGGATGGAAGGATGGACAAATGAATAGGCATGAATAGAAAGACAAAAGACCAAATGGGTGGGTGGATGGGTGTATAGAAGAGCAGACGAAATGATACAGAGATGACAGCCTTTTTAACCACTTTTCTTGAGATTATCACAAAGCATTACATACAACAAGCTGCCAGTTGGTGAAGATGTGACCTGTGATCTCAGCAACACACTCACATGTCACTTCTTTGCATGTCTGAGACTTGGGATGAACTCAGCATTAACTGACAGACTTGACCATTGTTTTATCTTCAAAGTTTTGGTATTCTAGAGTCTCCTGGGTGGCTTTGTTCATAGAGCAAGCACATGAAAATGCACAAGAGGGACAGTGTAACTCTAAAAAGTCTCTGAAAACTCTGCAGTTGGAAGGTTGGAACCCAAGAGCGGGACAAGGGAACTGTGCATGAGACCTTCTTCTTTCAAGGTTCATCATTAAATAGTCTAGAGACAAGAAAACCTGACTCTTACATTGAGTGTCCCCAATTCCTTGCTCACCTCCACCTACATTGCTGGCCTGATATGTAGTATGAGTCCACTGTGGGTGGAGTCATCAGTTTCAAGGGACGCTAACTTCTGTAAGAGAGGCCTGGTGCCAAGAAAGCCTGCGATAAGTTCATGATGAACCCCTAACCTCAAAAGCCTATCCTCATAGACAAATAATGCAGAAGGAGTCAGAACCAGATGGGTGGTACTCCTCTCTGACTTCACACAGGAGGCTCAGCTTTCCCTGAAGCAGTGGCTTTTCACGACGATGTGAAGGCCTCCTTATTCCCTGGGTCTTCTCCATGCTCTGTGGAGGAAAAGGCCCCATGACCTGCATCCTTGGTGCTTTGTGCCTTGGATGTTGTTCTTCCCTTAGCAACAGAATCTTTCTATGAAGAGTTCTGAATTTCCCACTCCATTGTTCTGAGATAATTCCAACCTATTCCTAGTCATGTAGGACCTTCTGGGGCCTGGGATCTGATTCAGCTGGAACAAGGACACAGACATCAAACCAGAGATCCCGTTCCAGTCACTCCCAGAGTGTGGAGGTAAGGAGTAAAGGGGCAGCTGTGGAGAGAATTAGCAGGAACCAAGACACAGAAAGGCTTTGTGTTGTGACTGGGGTAGAAACAATTTGGTAGAATTACACAAAGTGAAACACACTGACACACATACCTACAGAGAAAGAGCACACGAAACTCATGTAAGATCGGGAGGTTGAAAGAATGTCAGACTCCTGGCTTCTACTATTGTACAATTGCAACACAATATGTGAGGCCTGGGAGAGGCTGGGAAAGGAACCCCGAGTCTGCCCAGGCAGTTGCTTACAACTACATTGGACCTTTTGCCCCAGCATTTTAAATATTGAGATGCATCTTTAGCCACGCTGTATGGTCAGTCACAAGTGCCAAGCCAGAGCGTCCACTGAACAGAGCAGAGGTGTGTCAGCCACTTGGCTTAGCAATGAACTCACAAAGAAGATCTCTCAAGGGTGGACTTCTCCCAGAAGTAAAGGAATCTGTCAGTCTGACAAGGAGGAAGATGGGCTAAGATGCACCTGCCAGGGAGCACCTGGGGTCTGCAGGTATCACTGCTAGAATAACTTCAGACTTTGATAACAGATGAGGAGTAGGGTACAGAAGCCTCTGGTGCACCCGCGTCAGTATCTACAGGGAGAAACATTCCAGAACCCCCAGTGGGTACCTGAAATCTCAGATAGTGCTATGCTCTGTATGCAAATACTGACGTCATCCTTTTGATCACCAGAGGCAGCTAAGTAACTAATGGGTGGGTATCACCCACAATGCGGACGCACTGAAAGAGATGATGGTTCGTATTCAAGGTGGGATGAAGTGGGATGTCTTGAGAATTCATCATGTTGTTCAGACTGGTGGACAGCTGCAAACTCACTGACTTTTGATTTCTAGTGCTTTCCTGCTAGCATTTCCGGAGCTGGAATGCCGATGAATCACTGGAACAGAAGAAAGTAAAACCAACATCAAAGGAAGGCTGATTTCTGCCCCTCCTCTCTCTCAACAAGCCACTTTCAAACCACTGCTGCAACTTTTCTGTGTCCGAGGTCCTTCTCTTGGACCTAAAAGAATGTCTGCTTTAGTCCATGACTGCTCACCTGTAACCCCTCTTCCTCTCTAGACCATTTATTTGTTGCAGCAAATAGCACATATATTTTAGGCCGTTTCCCAGATTCTTATGGACTTGCTTATCCATCTCCTGCATTTTCTCTAAACAGAGAATCCATCATGGCTTAGTGGCAACATCCTCCTCACTACCAAAGCACTCTGATGCTATTGGAAGAAAGACACAGATGCTATCAACAGAGGGACCATTTCTAGACATTGAGGTCCTCTTTCAAATAACTTTATCCCGAACCCTGCTTCCATGAGACATATAAAACGGACAGCAAACACATGCTGGTGTACACATTTGGGATGTAATTCCAAAACAAACAAAATGCATGGGCTTGTGCAACAGCCAAGAAGGACCGGCACTGCAGCTCCTTGCAGCTCAGTTTTGGGGAACAGAACTCTCTGACGGTAAATTCCAATAAAGTTGGTGGGCGTTGCACTAATGACTGTACTCTGAGTCACCTATAGGGACTTATAATCATGCAAGGATTACGCACTAGGATGACAGAGGGAGAGGTCAGCAATTCTGATTCGATGGGAACCTGATTTCAGAAGCAATTCTGTAATGATTCTGATGTTTTGGTTAAGGGCCTCACAATAATACTCAACTCCGAGATGAGGGCCAGGAGAGAAGTGAAGAAGTGTAGGGTTATTTATTACCTTGATATTTGTACCTTGGGATAGGGGAAGAGATCACCAACCTCACTGATAAGCAAACAACAAAGTGTGTGTGTGTGTGTGTGCATGCGCATGCACGCATGCACATGTGTCCATGTTCAGGTTAGTATATCAGTGGATATATGTGCATCAGTGTGTACCTTCCTATGGAGACCAGAGGTCAACAACATGGATACTGCTCCTCGGGCATCATCCATCTTATTTGAAATAGGGACTCCCGCTAAACTAAAGTTCACCTAGCAGGCTAGCCTTGCTGGCCATCATGCTGCAGAGATCCACGTGTCCCTACTGGAATCCAGGGCTGGGATTCCATGAGCAGAGAACCAGATGCAGCTTTCTGTATGAGTTCTGGGGATCGAGCTCAGATGCTCACACTTGCATGGTTAGCACATCACTGGATGAACTCCCTGCCCCCTTTGCAACTCAGTGCTCAGCCAAACCCAACTGGCAGAATAAAACATGTTTGTGTGGCTCCGATACCAACTTGGGGAGGATTCGGCAAATTCCCCAAAAGATGAACATTCTTACAAAGAGAGAGAGGGATTAAAATCTCTGTGTTTCCTTCACGCCTTTTCTCCCTTTCCCACCAAGAGCATCCAGGAAGGCAGTGGCAGCGGCACAGGGTCAACCTGACATCCTTACATAGGGACCAACATCAAAGGAAATGCCTGCGTTTGGGCTCTTCTTTCTACCACACTCCTTGAGTCCTTTGCTTTTCTTGGGAGGCAGAAAGTCACACAGGAATGTTACAATGTGTTGTGGTAGCCGGAACAGTGATCTCATATCAAAAGACTCATTGCTGTGCACGTGAAACAAATCATTTGGTCAGCTGGCCAACACTCACTGGGCACCTCTCAAAGCCCCATACTGAGATGGACCACTTACCACTGCCAGCCATGGGATGACCATGACCTCTTACTGTATCATCTCATAAACTATTACACTATTTACATGAGTCTACACTGCACACTGTCACGCCGGGTCATGTTTGACTCCAGGTTTACTATCTGCTTTCTTGACTGTCTTCTTATGATAGATTACCAAGGGTTTTAAGAGTGTGAACTTTGCAGCCATGTCTGGAATCAGAACTGCTACCATTCACTCATCACCTAATGTAAGAAAAGCCCTCTTAGGGGGGGACCTACAGGGAAACCAGGGAGTACCTTCACTTTGTCTTTGGTCAGATGGTTAGCAGGGAGCAGTACTGACATAAATATAGAGCTATTATGACTGTCCAATGAGTTCAAACCAAGGTCAAGGCCTGGTGAGTATCAGATACCTGTTGGCTGTTAGTAATGTTTTAATTTGGTGGCTGGCTCCATTGGATCACTTAGGATACGGTTCCTCCTGGCTCCCTGAGTAAAGCTCAGATCATTCCCCAGGTTCCTGACCCTCTCACTTTCTGAGTCCAAGTCTGAACCAGTCTGACATGTCATCACTTTGCCATGGGGTCAGGCTCAGAGATGTGCATATGAGCCAACAAATGAGCCGGCCTGTTGGCACCCAAACCATGGCTTTGATGACCCTGACTGAGGCCTCTCCTCACTCCCTGGACCCAGTTTTTGAGGACTTAGGGTCAGAGTGGCTCTAGCCATCTTGATCACATGAAGGTTGTCTTTCCTGGAGCTCACATAGATGGAGAGAAGCCAGTTCCAATGATAACACATGATGCCTGTCCCCAGTCAGCCCCAAGTTCATCTCTGTCCCTGGAGCTTTGGATCTTATGAGTCTTTGAACCCATGCAGTCTGATGGTTGCATAGCATTGCTTTATACTCAGGGAGACCCTGAGACTGAAAAGGCACATGGACAGCACCTCCAAGATAACATACCAAAAACCACAGCCCTGCCTGTGATTCTGTGCTACTTCCGAGAGCCGGGCTGTATGACTCTTGAAAGGGTCAGAGCTAGCTAACATCCTGGGGACCTACAGGAGCTGAGATGGCGGTACAGTGTTCACCTTTATCAAAAGCATGGCAGATGCTAAGACCTTGGATGCAACACTGCCCGTGAGCCGTGCCTGGAGGAATGGGCAGGATCTGGGCATGTTGAAATGGGGACAGGCCTGGTATTACAAAAGAAGTCTTACAAAACCGTGTCTATGCCTTGAAGCCCCAGGGAAGCAGCTATGACGCAAAGTTGGAGCGGAGCCCTCCCATCAGCATGCACCTTACTTATACCCAGATGCTTCAGCATACCCCTCAGTGCACCCAGCCATGGATGCCAGCAAGATGGATTGTATTCTGTCTTGGCTCCTGGACCTGTGCATCTCCATCATACTTTCCAGCTTATTCCACCCTGGAAAGATGTAGGCTATGCAAGGAACCAAAGAAATACCCTGGTGACAGAAGCACAGGCCAGTTAGATGGGTGGGAGGCGAACACGAAAATTGTCTTGTGTCAGAGTGGTTGGCCACCCTGTAGTTATCCAAGTTGTCTTTCCTGGAACATCCTGGCTAGACTATTTTATGCAAGATCAGAGTGATCATTTGATAAGTCACTCATTTGATAAGCATATCTTGAGCGCTTACTGTATACCACGCACTTACAGTGGGTTCATGAAGAGAAGAGACAAGAGTTGCTCTGATAGGGTTCCAGGTGCTCATGGGGGTAAGAAGCTAACAAGACACCATTAGGACTCAAGGCCAGAGTCTTCCCTGTGTGCCTGGCCTGTCTTGAGAGGCACTATTCAAAAGGACTTGGTAAGGCTTCTTTCTTACCAAGGATTCCAGGTGTGGGAGACCCTGAGGTTCAGGAGAGAGTAGGGGAAGGGTAGAAGGGGAGGTGGGCTTTTTCCAAGTTCTAGTGTACTCTGAAGTCCATGCTGGGAACTGAATGCATGCAGTCCCTGGTACACACTAAGAGAGTATGCTCTCTGTGCTTACCCCACACAGGAGGCAAAATGCCAAGCACTTGGTACCTATGTATGTCATACTCATAAAGCCCCTTTCTACCTCTGATTGAGGGAGATACTGATGATCAGGTAAGACACTTGCCCCAGGATTATTGGGATTCTTAGGTAGGCTTCTCAGCCCTAGGAAAAGCAGGATTCCCACCTGTGTTTCCTTGGTGCCAAATCAAGGCATTCCCCCAGGTCTAAGAAGTAACTGGCTGGTGATCCATAGGAATCCTTGAGGTTCTTGGTTGCCCCAGTACCGCCCAATGTTCAGAATAATATCTGCATAAATAATCTGCTTATCATCTTGGAGATTCATGAGGTGTGGTCCTGCCATTCAGACCCCACCTAGATGGTGACTTCAAAGAGTCTGTCTGACTCGGTCATTGTCACCTATGGACATTCTGCTATGGTTCATCCTTTCTATGGGTGATCATTTTGGTTACCTGTCTCACACTGAGCTCTGGGAACCTAGAGTGGGGACATGCCCATAGTATCACCCAGTATAATTCTTAGCCAATCTAGTCCTTTTGTACCCCAAAAGAGGAGCTAGAAGAAGGCAACCAGGAAGGCATACAACATGAACACTGACCTTGGAGACAGTGTCCCCTGCTTCCCCCCAACTCCTTCTGCACCCTAGCTTGCTAGATCACTGCCTCATGATGAGAGCCACCAATCGTATCTTGTCCCTGCTTCACTACTCCTTGAGATCAAAAGCACAGGTCTCTGAAGAGTCCCCTCCGTTCTCCTGGGCCCCAAGGATCCAGGGCCAGGTCTGCTGACCAACGTGTGCCAAAATCTCTTGGGCATAAGTCAGATATAGGTCATAAATAACCTATGGACTGTTTGCTGCTCTCTCTGAAAAGGAGGGGAAATATGAGCCTCAGAGGGGAGGTTTTGCAAAAACTGCACATTTAGGTTCCTTTAAGAGACCAGCAGAGGCTATCATTGGTGTTTTTGATTTTAGCCATTCTGACAGGTGTAAG